>JAODVM010364352.1:0-11010 GCA_025400095.1 Phenganax marumi
TGAAAGACAACCATTTACCCGACTGTCAAGCGAATATTGCCCGACTGGCCTTGTTTGCCCAACAATCTGGGGGGCTGGCGCCCCCCTGCCCCCCCCCCCGCCTGGTACGCCCATGTAAATTATGTTCTTTCTAGTTGCAGTGTTTTTGTGTTTATTTTCCTTTGTTTTGCCTTAAAAATTAATCTACAGCGTATATTGTTCATTTGCAGTGTCCTATTTAATGTCTATGCAACCCAAAGTTTTCGTGCTTTATTCCTTATCTTATAAGGCAACTTATCTTTATCCGTCCACGTTATGTTTTTTGGCAACAACAACGTTACGTTGTGCACGCAGGTCTCTTAAGACCGGATCAAGATTGTGTGCGTTTATAGACGAGAATTGTTTACGTTGATTCAGAGTTTTGTAAAGTTACATCGCAAATACTGAAATAAAAATACCAAAAGTATCGATAGATACAGTCCCATGAATTTAGAACTAGAGCGTGTAAGCTTCTCTTTCGAGACTACATAGCTCGTGAATGTTTGGGGCGAAATATTTCATAGATCGAGCCGATACTAATTATATATCGTACTATAGAGCCGAGACGTGTCAATGGTGTTCCGTATAATTATTCCGTTGAAATGCATGATTAAATTCTTTTCGTAGAGAAACCGCTCATTACATGAAATTTTTTGAGACATGGCATATTATGCTCTTGCAAAATGAAGGTGGAGAAAGCTTAGTATATCAATACTGCATAGGCTGAGCATAGCTCCGCAATTCGCACCGTTGAATAGTGAAATATCTTGCGAATGTAGCTACTACATTGCTCTGTTTTATAACTTGTAAGTGTTGATTCTAAACTATCGTATTATGCAATTTTCAGCTGTTGGGAACCTGGGAAAGCTCGTAATTCTACATCTTCATCACTAACAATTACCATACTGTATATGGGTACTAAAAAAATATTACCTATGAACTGTTCTTTTTCATGATTTTCCACTTACCATCATGAATTGAAACAAATATTCGCGTTGCTACCGCAGTGGTTGCTACCAACGAAACGTTGAGTGTTTCTAAGAGCGTTTCAATTTGTACTGAGCTCAGTAAATTGGGTCACCACGTCTTCCACTGTACTTGAAGGAGATTAGGAGCGCTGCAGTAACCTCAAAAGTGATCATCTTTATATCATATCTTGTAGAGTGTCACTCAGTAACATCGATTTCATAATCATTTTTATATAAGTATTTAATTGATGCAGTCCTAATTGTAGAAAGATTACCACTCTGCTTACCCCGGGATTAAAGACTGTCTAATCGTCGCAAAAATGCAAGGCGGTCTAATTTCCAAAGAGTATTTTGAGATGAAGCACATGATGGGACACACTTTTATTACCCTGCTTCGAAGTTAAGGTAACAGCTTGTATTTCATCTTCTGCGTTTGTGTAATATTTAATACACTGCATAGTCACTAAAGATATGATTTCGAGATACAGGCCAAAGTTTATTTCTATCTGTTTGCTCATTTTTATGGGCAGATGGGGTGAAATGTTGAAAGCATTTAGTCATTACTATTAGAGGTATGAAACCTGGTTAGAGTATTTTTGTGTTTGCATGTTTATGCAAACTTTTGCATGACTAAGAAAATTCCCTTTTTCGTATTGAAAGAAACTATATTGAGTGGGAAAATGTTTGAGTTACCAATCTGCATTCAGTAGTACTTGGAATATTAATTAATACAGGAGAACAACTTGATTGAAATAGATTAAAAGAAACGTGCAAAGTAATATATATTAAGCCAAAACACCAGCTTGGTTTTTTGGTTTAACCCGGGGCTAGATTCACGGATCTAGCACGTATGTTCACCCTCTTCACAAGTTTTGAGTGAATGAAATTCAGCGAAATAGTTGCCCTCTATAACCCGTTTTCCATCAGGTGGAATGCGAAAATAAATCCACCAAACTGATTGGCTAGCAATAGCAATGCATTTCCTCGCGAAAAACCCATGCCTCCACACCACGAACAGAAAATGGTGCGTGATCGATAAACCAGACTGGCGACGAAGTGTTGAAACGTTAAATGGTAAAATAACATCACAAAACATTGCTAAACAATGAATGAAATTGATCAGTGTATATTGTATTAAACTAGTATAATTGTATGATTGTACAAAGGTTTGAATTCTAATTATGACTTATTCTGATATTTCTGTTTTTGAGTATTTGAACTGAATTGCGCTTCTTCATTATTCGTCTTGCATTCTTTCTCGTTCCATTAGCTGCAAATTCAAACATCATAGCTTAATTCACAAACTAACGCGTAATTGAACGGCTCGAGAACTATATATTGCAACAAAAACGGAAATTGTTGCACCGTTTTGTTTCAGTAATTATTGTGTAGTTCAGTATTAACATTTGATGGACTGCGAAGTTCAGTATCGTTTTCAATGTTTTTGCGACAGACACAGAACTAGTGAAAGAGCTGTAGACAACGTTGAGAATAAACTCACGCTGCGCGTATTTGATGACAAAACAATTTCATTGCATGCGAGGCTCGTAAACACCGCAGCGTGAATATATATGCTCAAACTTGTTTACATTCCTTTTAGTAGTTGTGTATCCATTAGAGACATAACGTGATCTGGTACGACTCCTGGGTTGTTTACGTTTAAGTTTAATTTCACTGTTCATTATCTCATGGGACTGAGTTAAAAAGAATTGCTAAACTTTAATACTTTCTTGTTGCATCTTACTCTTTTATGTATCCTTATCCCTGTTTAACGTTCAAGTGTCCTCGCCATTGGGAAGTTGTCCCATTAATCAACGTGTCGAATATACGTGAAAAACGACACGAGTGACAAAGCAGTTTACAAAATCACCCGCGCGCTGGAGCGCCATCGGTCACGACTGACAGTTTGCTAAGCAGACAGTTCTAGTGTGCGCTCTGGGATGTGAATATGCTTTAAAGTGAGACTGTGACCTCAGTGTTGAATGGGAATACAAAATGATCGTGCGATTGCATTTTTCGTGTTTTTATCAGGCAAACTACATTTATAGCATAAAAATATGAAATGTGAACATCTTAGCCAGTACGTACTTCATTATTCGATCACTGGCATCGTGCAGCTATACCGATTGCGCAAATTATTCTGCGCAGTGTCCTGAAAACATGTCGCTGTTTCATCGGTGGGCGTAGCTACATTTTTATGACAGTTCAAAACTTTCTTATACCTTAACCGTTCTCCGTCTTGCATCATTATCTGCTAGCTTTTTGTAATTAGTTTTCCATTTATTGGGCCATAGTATCTTTTTAGGAGTTCTCAACGATCGACCCCAGTCTTTCGGCCCCCCTTGACCCCAATCCGACCACGAAAATGCTTGTATTTGCACTATCGTCAACGACACTAACATTAGCATGGTGAATGGTATTGCTCCTTTCATTATACCTGTATAACATATAAATAGCTTTCTAAAATTAGAACTAGTTCATGAAAAAACACCCACAAAGTCAACGGAAACAAATACGGTGATGTACATAATGATATACTTGCGAAACGTCGAATTTCTTTTTTCTGCCGAACCTAATACAAATCAGTTTTATTGAAGAAAGACTTTAGGTCATTCTTTTGCATTTCGTTCGGCATACGAAAAGTTCGACGTATGAAAGAGGCCTACTGATTGAAGTTTGGCGGGCAGCTGTGCAGCAAATAATGAGTTTCGCGATTTGACTTTTTTTACAGAATAAATCAAGGAAACTGGCGAGATCTCTTGGCGACTTTAGCTCTCTAATAATACTTTTGCCGCTATATATGCAGCTGTATGTCCTTAGCTCAATAGGCCTTGTCGCGCTGACAATTTTTTTGCATTGAGAGAGAGTCAAACTATACCACGATTACATAAGCTAAGCTTCCGAATGTTGCTAGTTTGTTTAGAAAAAGATGAATGTTGTAATTGCTGGCTATCTTTACACCCTGCATGAAAATGATAACAGTGTTGATAAATTCAAGGCCTCCTAGCTCAAACTCAAAATTAGTGATTTTTTTCAATTTCTCAAACGTTATAAACTTAATGAAGTTTGTTTTTTATATGGTACTGTCTAGTATTAAACCAAATATTTTAATAACTATTTGAGTAGCATGCATGAAGAATAGTTGTAAGATACTACACTTGCTCAAAAAATTCAATGCGATCAAACGAAAATCGTGAAAAGCTTAAAATTTCTCACTATAGACGCACAAACTACTTCTGATAATAAAACTGCATGTTGCACTGATGAAGGTCCAGGTTAATGGACCGAAAGCTTTGCAACAATAAATACACGTGGAGTACCCTCAAACTAATGTTCAAAAACTGCATATTGTCATTGCGTATTCTTAAGTATAGTATCACTTCTATGTCATAACTACTGCCGGTTAAAGAAAAATAGAATTCTTATCTTTCCAATTTCGTCCCGTGACTGCGTACATATATGTCCCTTGATGTTTTTTGTTCTTAGAGTTTAGCCTATAACTATGAAATCAGGGACTGGTTTTTAAGGATGAATTTTTGGAATCAGCTGTCTTGTTATTGTATAATGATAGATCAGCTAAAGAATAGTACATGATAATGCCATTATTACTTTTGTATATCAATTAAAATCAGTGAAAATATCTTTAAAGTTCAGTTACAGTATATTAAGTGAAAAAATCACCTATTTTGATTGTTTATTTCTTGAAATTCGTCGAACACAATGCAGTCCAGAATTGGGTGCTGTATTACCCCGTAACAGTGTAAGGTACTTCACTTCTAGTTCACTAAGTCACTATATGTTCCTTTCAAGCAGTCGTCTTGACTTCAAAAATGGCTTTATAGCAACGTCGGCCCACTTATATCCATCGGTGTGACTCATTGCTCGGAAAGTGCCAATCAATATTTCTAGCATGCTTACAGGCATTGTGCGTACGTGTCTGCTGGGCAGTTGGCGTTTTGAAAACTAATTATTGGCAGCTGTTTCTTACTTCCCAAATTGTTTCCGTTCATTTAGCTTGAACGAGAAATTTTGAATGCACAATTGGCTAAACAAAAGGTTGCACAATAATGAACGAACGCCTTAAAATCTGGGACCCATCTATGAATAAACACCAGAAAGTTCTCTTCTCTTACTTTGCTACCTGCGTAGCAATCTTCTCCCTTCTATATTTGTCTTCCTGCCAACAGTTCAGTCTGTGCATGTGATGTGAAAAACATTTTTTTTGCCATAATAAACAATGCAATAGCTATATTTTCAATCTAACTGTACTTCAGAGTTTCGTTTCAAAACTTGTATTAATTCGTTTATAAAGCAACCAATTTTTAAAGTTCAGATAAAACAATGCTTTTCATTGATAAAAGTGGAAATGGGATCATAAAAAAATGTGTCATAGGGTGTTCGCTGTCTTTGGTTTGTGGACTTGAATCTTTGCATTATATAAACGTAAAATGAGTCGATATTTGATGACAACAAATTTTATAATAGAATGATTTGACGTTAATTAACGTACAGAATTAATTAAGTAAATTTGACTAAGTTTTTATTGTCATTTCGGTCCAAGTTTGTTGCATTTTATGTGATGAAAGTAAGTTCATATTTGGGAAATACTCATTTAAAATAGACCACGTGATCTGTATCCGAAACTTCTGTTCAGATTCTCGTACCCAGTTTTCCCATGTCGGTACTCCCTGAGCCATGCTCATGGTAATGACTCATTCTACTTCCTGGGGCCGGTTGTTCGAAGCGCGTTTAGCTTAAACGGTGGATAAGTTCAAAACAGAAATCACATTTATATACTTCTTGAACAACGAAATTAAAAGTCTTTTAACTGAATACTATTATTATGTATTTTTCCTTTGTTTTATTGTATAAGATTTGATTTGAAAGTGCTAAAAGATGTGTTGGAGTATTTTTGAATTCTGAGTTGTCCACGGCCGTTTAAGCTAAACGGGCTTCGAACAACCGGCTCCAGGACCCTCTTTCTTGTTATACCAGGCTTTATCCTTTAGTTAATCGGACGGCCTTCTTTACAACAGTAAGGTGCCCTCTTTATTTTAATGAGTATAAAGCTGTCCAGAAGAAGACCCAGTCCTCTGTCTGCGTAAAAGTTCTTGGGATTGGTTCAAAGCTGAATCGGTGTTAAACCCTGGGCAAACTAAGAAACATTGTTTCCTGCCAGTGTTTCGAGATGTTTTCCAAGCTGGGCAAACATGGGAAACAATGTTTCCGCAACAAAAATCGCACTTGGGAAACATAAAATGTTTCTGAATTTTATAGGAAGCAAAATATGCTTCCCAGGAAGCAAATTTTGTTTACCTTCGTAAAATTTTTCATTGATCGTTGTAAGATAAAATTACGACTGATATTGATAAATTAGAGTATGTCGCGTATCTATCGTTGACCAAAATGGAAGTTTCAGCATTTTTTGTTCGATTTTATGAACGCTGAAAACTTCTCTATCTAGTGGATGGCGTTATTCAACTTTCGAACAACCGGACCCAGAATTACTGGTTTAATTTATGCGTTCATTCCTTTGAAATAAGAATTAGCAATGCAAAGTACTACCGTAGTTTGGCTTCAATCGGTGATTGATGTTTTAGTCCAAATGTCGTAATCGGAATGTGTAAGGCTTGAATTGAATGTAAGGCTTCAGTTTGAACTGATACTACTTTTGGTTTTTGATAAGAAATACGTCCAATTATATATACATTTTATAAGAATATGCCGCTTGCCTAAGTTTTAAATCGTATTCCACTTCAGCTGTACTGCAGCGTGACTTAGCTCATCTCTTTGTTTCGTCAGCACCAAAGCAGAACTAATGACTTTAGAACAAAGAAATACGGTACGCTACGATCAGTTAAAGTGGAGTTCGTGCAATTTGCGGGATCAATTAAAAACACTTCCATGTCTGCATCTGCTGCATGAAACTGAACTTTCAACTCATAAAGTAGAAATCAAGTGATCTAAAAGCAACGGTACTGTGAACAACAGTTGCACAATGGCATAATCACAGCATAGCAAATACTGCCGTGCATTGATTTTGTTAATTGCAACACGTGTAAAGGAGGCATTAAAGAAACAACTATTTTGATCAAGCCAAAAAGTGGGACATCCATCATCAAAGCTAGAAAAAGCGTCATAAAATAAGGAACACTGCAAAGTTTTGTCACGAAACGTTGTAAAATGCGGAAAGCATAGCAAAGTTTGCAACATTTACATATGTTTTTATGACGTGGTCGAAATTAATGCTCTTTTCGCAAAACAGAGATCAATTTCGGCCCCGTATAACAGAAATACACAAAATTTGCGAATTTCGCAAGGCTGTTCCCTCAATTCATCACACCTTGCAACCAAATCTTGCAAATTTACTAATTTTATGATGCTCTTTTTAGCTGTGGTAATATTTTTGTCTAGATCAATATTTTCTCTATATTGCAATGATCTATTACTACTCTGCATTTGTATATAATAGAATGATGCGCTTTCACAAAGATAAAGCCCATTAATTGGCATTGTACAAATTTAATGTCCACTGACTTTTTGATCTCTTTGTGTAGCTATAAAAGACTCAATATACGACGATGAATTTAGATGTCCATTATAATCACAGTATAAGGAGGGGCAGTAGTGCTACAGTAACTTACATAGGAATCTTTGCAGTGTTTGTCCTCGCGCATATCGCATTGCGCATGTTTCGCAGCCAGTAAAGTGCATGTTTTGACCAATAAGAAAGCTGAACTGGCTGGTGGCAGCCAGTAAACTGCATATATTTGTATAAAAATGCGAGGACACGTCGACCTCTAAAAGGCACTAGTGTCCCTTTTTGTACTGTATTATAATATCGTCTGTCTTACTCATCCTATGCGCTTTGATTATTTCAGATTTGATTTGCGTACGCATTTTCATCTCTCAAAGTCTGATTAGAACATAATTAGCGTACACTTGCATTTTAACATTTGCATATTATACGGTTTACTCTAGTTAGCACTTCGGGGTCTATGTTTTGTTAGACTCTAGTTTGATTTTCACTTACAAGCTCTGGGAAAACTTTGATTAACTGAGCGACCTAGCCGTGAGGTAAAAATCCATTTAAAAACGTTTTCCAGATTTAACTTCTACAATTTTTCTGTAAATAAAGGGTGAGGGATTGGGTATCATTTTTAAGTACTAGTATTTTCGACAAGCAGTTTCGTATGGGTCGAATACCAGTGTTTTCCATTTAGAGACAATAAGATCAGCGATATCGATATTGCACGACACTGATTTTCTTCTCGTTTTCCTGATAAATCTTTAATGATCTGGAACTCCTATATGACTGAAGGATCGCTGAAGACCTCGCTTACACAAATACTGTTGCTAGAGGCTCATGGGTAATCATTGATCCATGGCGCTCTGATTCGCTGCAACTTTGAAGACTACTCAAAATAAAAACAGAAATCGCTAGAGGTCCTTGAACAAATGGAATTCCTCAAGGGTCTTTGAATGGCAGAAAACCTAAAGACTGAACTTTATTTTCGAGTCATGTACATCTTTAGTATTAAACGCAAATGGCATTTGAAGGATCTACTCGAGAAAGTCACGAATCCGAGATTCGCAAATTGAAGGAGCTGTGACAAGTGCAACGTATATACTCTACTACAACTTTGACATAATTGCTTATTCCTAAACCATTACAGAAAAAACCCCCATGAAAATTAATGCATGGAGAACTGACAGATTTCCTCGTGATGATTGTCTGAACTACAATGACGTAATGCTGTAGGAGACGCAAAATCGCTACGGCTAAATGCAAGGGTGTGCATTTCAAAAAATTCCACTCTCTCTAAATGCCATTCTCCACTTCAACAGTACCGCAGCGTAACGTAGCATACGATGGAAGTGCCTTTTTGCACGAATGAACATCATTAATTTCTATGAACTATATATACATATGCGAAGTATATTTCACACGCTTTGCATAACTATGCATAAATTACTTAGTACCCTCCTCTGGCCCTGCAGACCTCAATATTTTTTATGCAATTGAAATGTATCTCACGAAACGGGAAAGTCGGAAAGTTGAAGCGTGGTCACCTTTTTCTCCAACTTTTCTAAAGTTTTCCACACGTGATATAGACATATACGTATAGGAGCAACTAAGTCTATTTAAATAGGATTTAGCTTTCTAAAATTGGTTCATCCCTTAGTACTTGAAATCTTTTCCTATGTCCAGTAAAATCTTCTGTCATTAGTTTGACGGAAGAAAGTGAATGATTCGCTTTTCGTGTTATTATAATACGACAAAATTGTGTTCAGTAACTAATATATCAAATTCGTGACGAATCAGCACAACACTAAAGCACAATTAGCATACAGTCCTTGACGGTCTGAAGATTGTTATATTATGACAAAAAGTATACCATGCATGAACAAACAAAGGTGCTAGCTTTTAATTTCTGTAATTTCTAGTTTATCGAAGTAGAAGTTCAACTTTCACGCACTCTTTACTGAAGGTCCTTTGTTTCTGTAAAAATAGCTTCATGCAAGATAGGCCGCAGAAATAGCTCAGCACTAACTTTCGGAGAAACAGCATGTTATATTGTATTCTGCATTATATACATGTAAGCTCACGCTGCACCAAAAACTTGTACTAATAACCAATATAATTTAACATACTGACATAAAAAGTAAAAGCGCGTACCTTTCTTGAACACAGTCAAAACAAGCAATAATAGAAAAATCTACAGCCAAGCAAACTGCGCCAAAACTGCTGTTAGTGAATTGTGTGCACTGCAGTTTATTTGCGCAGATGCATATATACCCACTGTTACGGATCAGTTAGCGTCATCAATGCGTAACGCGGCCCTAGCTAATGTGGAATTTTTACCCATGTATGCACTCAGCTATGTAAAAGCCATTTTCACTGCGGTTCCTTTGCCCAAACGAGCACAGAAAACTCATACGACAATTAGAAGTTTTTCCAACATTCAAAGAAAATAGGGCTAGACATGGCATTTCGATGCGCGAAGGATTCTTTTCAGCGTGGTGATTACCAGCGTTCTAGCTGTGTTGCATCGGGGTATAATTTTGAATGTAAGATACATAAAATCTACTTGAGTATCGCACCCATTTTATAAAGGCGTACTCTTATCTCTTATTGACCTATACTGGCTATGGAACCCCTGCATGTTATGCAGTTATTGTAAGTTGCTTTATACTTTAATGTATCTCATGATTCTTTCACATTTCTGTAATAGGAATCGTGTTTTGACGCAAGATACCTAGCAATTTTTTTCAGTTTTAACTTTTAGCTGAAATGGAACACCTCTCGTTTCAATATTGGACTAGTTTCACCTAGTTACACGTTATGTCAAAACAGTTACTTAATATATTGCACGAGTCTTATATGGCGATTTGATTTGACTATTATTGATATGGATTTTTTTTACCGTGGGAAAATAAAAGTTGTTTATCTTGTCTACTGCATTATATGACACTACACTAGTACTGCTCACTGTAGCTTGGCTTCGAAAGAGCAAATGGCAAGTGAAAGACGTCTTACGACAACGTGTTTAATTGAGTGGAAAAACCCAAAAAGGTAATTGTGCTTGACTCTGGCGCCAGTGTACTTCAGGCCTACCTTGTTTCCAAGTACTGGTCTCGAAAGTCAAAAGTGGCTGTGAGTAAAGTGCTTTGCAGTTGGTTTGTCTTTTTATTCTTTCAGCATCAGTTTGAGGATACACCACGTATATTTATTATTGCAAAGCTTTCGGTCCGTTAAACCGGACCTTCATCAGTGCAACTAACTTGAAAAAATGCAGACATCCTTTTTATATTTTGTATTTTTAATTTTCTATTGTTGTTTGTGTCATGCAAACTCATAAAAATCTTAGATTTATTAATAAGTTTATTGAGCTGAGCTAGAAAAGCTCAGAAAGCTAAGATTCTTCTGTTATTCATGTAATAGTCAGTGCCGGATTATCTAAGGGGCAAAAGGGGCATTTGCCCCCGGCCCTAGATTTCCACCGGCCCAAAAAATCGAATG
>JAODVM010364463.1:0-11008 GCA_025400095.1 Phenganax marumi
GAAACGTCATTTATCAATCCTAATTTTGAGGAATTGGATCAAGACTTGGAAAATATCAAAAGACCAGAAAATCAAACCACAAGAGCTGTTGAAAATTTTATAAGACAAACTAGTCCTGATTTTAGATTTCAAAACACACATAGAGAAATAGAGTTTAGACTTAATATTGAGACAACTCCAAAAAATAATATAACCTACAGACCTCTACTTGATAATAATGAAAGGGGAAAACCCCAAATTGTGTTGAAAAGATCAAAGGGTGAACTTACTTATAATACTTCAAAATCTGCTCAAGATGCGGTAAAACAATTCAAACGTGATATAGAAAAGATAATTAATGAATTTTATGATGCAGGTGACATCGTAGACACAACGGTAGATATATCAAATATTAGTGGTTTAAGCCCACAAGAAAATAGAGAACTACAAGGTGTATTAAATCCTTCAGAAACTACTACAAACCGTCTTGGTGATGATGGAGCTTTACGAAAACAAGCAAATCATTTTCAAAAATTACTCAATGAAACCATAGATCAAAGAGACCACACAGACAATCCTGAAGAATATATTGAATTAGAAGAAAGAATTGTAGGTCTAAGAGAAGCTGTAAATAGAACAATAAGTCAAAGAAGTAATGAAGAAACTAGAAATAATCAAATTCTTGATCTTGAACGATTTAGGAGATTTAAAGAATGGGCAAAGAAAAATATGGTTGCATTGAGTGGTGTTGCTATAGCAATAGGAGGAATCATAACATCTATTGTTATTGGGGGTAGAACTTTAGTTCAAAAAGGTTCTCAGGCTGTATGGTCTTTTGGAAAAACTCTTGCAAAAATAGGAAAAGAATTAAGTCCTATTGGAAATTTGATTCAAGGACTTGTTGGTCATGTTTTAAAATTGGGTTCAAAAGGATTAAATTTCTTAGCGAATAATTTATGGATATTAGCATTGACATTGACATGGTTTGTCTATGACGTGTACAAGAACAAACGAAAAAAAAAGTTAATAAATAAATATAAGCATTAATACCAGGATTTAGAAAACTGAAAATGAGTGATATCAAAGGTGTTAGAACAAAACATGTTGTTATTTTTAATCCGAATAAGGCAAATCCTGGAGAAGAAATTTACGTTAATATTCCAAAATTGAAACCTGATACTTGTTTGGTTCCTGACAGTCTGTGTTTCAAATTTGACTTCAAAAACAAAAATGACAAATCATGGTTCTTGAATAATCTTTGAAAACTGTTGGTAAAGAAACTAACTGTAAGTGTTGGGGGTGAAAATGTCTATATGACAATAATGGACAAAGTGAACGTGAGGTTTACAAAGATCTGTGGTTGCCTGAACATGTTCGAGATGAACTTGTAGATTATGGAATCGCAAATGAAAACACAAGAAAGTTGATTTCTGGTTCAGATGACGCTTCAAAGAGTGGAGACAGCCAAAAAGTCTCAGATGTTTTGATGGCTGCCGTTCATGGAACAAAACAAAAGATAAAACTGGATAAAATTATAGGTGATCATGGTCTATATTCTCCTCACTCCATGGGTCATAATTTTGAGTTTAAAATTACATTACCGGATGCTTCAAGTATTATGAAAGCGCGATCTGGACAAAATGTAGAAGGTTACACTTTGGAAAATATTGAACTGGAATATGAAACGATTGAAAATGAAACTTTATCAAATCAAGTTATTTCGGGATATGATGTAGGAAGAAGTCTGAGTTTTGAACATGTTAACTTTTTGAAAACAGAAGAATGGGACAAATCAAGTACTTTACTTAATGAAACTATCAATATTCCTCGAAAAAGTATGACAGCTGTTGTCATGTTATTCAGGAATAAAACTATTACAGATAGTGAAGAATACATTTACCCCAAAATTGAATCTGTTAAAGTAACCATTGAGGGGGTGCCTAATTGTGTTTATAGTCAGGGAATAAAAAAAGAAGACCTATACCCAGAAGCAAAAAGATTCTTTGAAAACTATGACAGTCATATGACTGTAAGAAAATTCTTTAAGGATAAATTTGTATTAGTCATTGATCTTAAAACGGTGCGTGATAAGAATTTTGTTGGATCTGGAAAGAAAATTGTAAATACTCAAAACGGAATTCTTCTTGAGATTACCAAAAAAGCAACCACAGCAAATGTATTATGTAAAATATTTGTTATCAGTGATGGTCTGGTTAATTTCAAAAACTAAGTGATTGAAAATGTATACTATTAACTAATCAATTAGTTATTTTAACTTTAAGTCTCTAAACTTTTAAAAGTTTAAAGACTTTTTTTCATATCTAAAAACTAAGTTTGTAACTCATTGGAGGTTTTAATGATAGATCTAACCTTGCATATTTAATAGTATTCAACCGATATAGGATATTATTTTTTTCCTCCTTAGAAACACATCTTAAGTATTTTTTAAAAATCGTCTCCATATCATTTCCATCTGGATTAAAAAACACAACAATCCGTGAACAATTATCACGAAAAAGTTTAGCAATCGATGTAAATTGTTGAGTAATCACAATCGTACTAATACCAGAATGTCTTCCGCCCATTCCTAATTTTACAAGTTCTGATGTTCTTTTCTTTACAAACGCTCCTGAGGCACAATCATCTAGAATAATCAGAGAGTTAAATCCTTTGGCAAATCCTACGATATATTTCAGGTATTCTTCTACATCATCATGTTCACAGGCTATGACTATAAATTTTTCATCTTTTTCATATTTCCAATGATGATAGGTACTATTGTACTCATATGTAGGACAAATTAAAAAAATGTAATCAAAATGACCTGGATACTCATCTTCAATGAATTTGAGTAAATAATAAGTTTTACCACAATTTGTAGCTCCCACAATCATCATATTAAGAGGCAAATTTACGCATCGAGCGATGGAGTCTTTATTCACAGCGTGATGCGTTTGATTGGCTGATGAGGAGCTGAGGTTGTTCCTTTCTCAGTGCTGTGGCACGCGTTATGCATTCTCAAAGATACTTTATGACTCACAGTTACTTATTAGTAGGCAAGTTACGGAGCTGTAAGGGCCACTTTAGTTTCAATGCCTTGGTACTATATGGTACTTCAAGTATTGTAATTGTGCAATCCTTCATCATGAAATTGAATGAAATTCAAGTTAATCTTATGGATGGTTTGACACCGTTGTTGCGTCAATAAACAAAGTATTATGGCTAAATTCATAAAAAGCTGTTTTAAAGTAATCTGATTTAGCGAACTACACTTTCGAAAATAACAAAGAACAAGATTTACATCCTATGTGCGAGAGTTTTTAGCTAAGGACAGCTTTAACTTGAATACGCCCTTTAATAATCTACAAACAAGGGGATCTTTCTAAACAAGGCGCCCGAAGAAGGGAGTATGACGGAGGAAAGAGCAGACCGAGCCGAATTAATAGCACTGTAACCCAATCCAGAATGGAAAAGTTCAGTAAAAAATTCAACTGCTTTTACAATTCTTGGAGTAGACTGTGAGAGGCCCTCGCAGCGACGAAAGTTCTCCCAGCTTATTACATATGTAAAGTATTGTTTAGTTGTACCTGAGTGTTATGACGCTATGATGATATCTTGTGCAGCCATTGAGAATTTTTTATGTCCCAGTAGTTTCCTGATAAGAGGCAGACCATCAGTGGTAGTTTCTTGAAAAAAGAGCGAACCACATCTTTATGACTCAGCAGTTTGAGAAGAGTCGGCGGTCGTTTTTGGTATAGCGGTGGTTTTTCTCCTATTGCTAGGGCTTTCGGAAAACATGGTTGCGTTGGTCAGTTCGTTGACTCACATTTTCCTCTTGTTTTGTCAGTTCTTGTTTCCTGCAAAACATTCCCTGTGACACTGAATGGAGGAAAACAAATGTCCACAATATGTCAAACAAAATGCATCCACAACCAGTACCTGAGGGTCTGGTAGCTATGAAACGTACTTTTCAAACTGCTTTTTAATTCCAAGGCAAATAGATCAATATTTGGAATGAACCCTAGCACATTAAGAGAGGGATGGAAGCAATCTCGATCTGATGATGCAAACAATTCTAAATAGATTATATGTTTTTTAGCCTCCTCACGAGACGAAAACACGGGACTAAATAGAACCCCAGGAAAGCTTGATATAAGTTTACCTGCAAGTACTAACTCTCTGGCATTTGCCCCCCCCCCCCCAATCTTTTTGGGAGGCGTCAGTTTTAATAGTGAGAGACGACTTTCCATGGAATACGAGTGTAGAGGCAGCCATCATATTGCAAGACCGCCATGCCAGCTCAGAAATTGCTTCACCAGATAGTGTCATGAAGCTCTCAAAATTGCCCTTAGACTTAGCCAATTCTAATTATTTATATCTTTCTAACTGGCAGTAGAAAAAAGGGACTAAATAGAACCCCAGGAAAGCTTGATATAAGTTTAACTGCAATTTGGGCTACTGCTGGATTTTTACCTTCTCTGCAGAGTCAAGAAGAAAGGTTTCACAATCTAGTTTTAGAGATGCTGCTTTATCCTCTGGTGGTCAAACAGCAACCGTAACTGAGTTTATCTCAACCCCTAATGTGATAATCTTTTGGGATGGAATAAATAGGGACTTTTCTGGATGTATTAAAAATCCCAGTTTGGCGAGTAAGATCACTGTGTCATCACATTTTTCTGACAGGCATCACTATGCTATTTCTCTGCAAATAAAAGTCATCTAAAATGTCCCGAAATAAAGTGCCCTATAGAATGTAATGTATAGTCAAAAGAAGTTTAAGGGTCCCAGTGAATTTCTGGGGGCCGCTTGATGAGCCATTGGGCAAGCATTTAAACTGATACAGAGTATCATAACAATGAACCCTGAAGTACTTACGATGTGTGTGTATGATTGGTATAGAGAAATATGCATCTTTGCGATTAATGCTATACATGAAGCAATTTTGTTCAACTAGCTTTGTTTTATTGGTAAGGGCGTTCATTCTAAAATGGTAATATGAAGCGAGTCTATTAAACATTTCAAGGTCTAGTATAATCCTGTGAGTACCGTCTTTTTTATTCTTGTTAAAATATTCGAGATGATGTTGTTATGCTCATGACTTACCCTCTCAATTACACTTTTTGTAAGCATTCTATATATTTCAATTTGTATTGCCTGTCTTTCGGTATCACAAAATTTATATTGTACAAATTTATGCCTAGACGGCATTTCTCACAAATTGATAGTCATGTCTTTGATATCAGACAAGATTTCCTTATCAGATATTATTTCCCTCCATTCTAGGAAGTTGTTTGAAATTCTACTTGCTTTGGAAATGTCACAGAAGGTAGTTAGGTAGTTTTGTAAAACTGGCATAAAACGTTCCCATTCACCCAACATAGGGTTTGTCATTGTCCCCGTTTGTTTAGTATTTCTCTGTATTTGTTCTTTCACGCTTTTCTTTCTGATGTGCAGCTTCCCGCGCTTGTGAAAATCCGCATTTTCCGTTTCGGCGCCAATGCTGTTTGTCAACATTCCGCCCACGAGCCAGGAATTTTTGAGTCTGGTTATATTTTACAACCTGAGTCAGATTGCGCACTTTTTAGCTTCTTTCAGTCGTCGTGGTAAATCATTCCCCAACAAAAATATATTTTACTGGCGAATGTCCGAGCAAATTTGAGTATATTCTGGTTCCAGCACTGATTTTATTTTATTTCTGTGAACACATGCCAATTCGTGACTTGTGTGTCTTGACAGAGCTATTGACTTGGCTTGTTAAGTAACAGCTCTTTTACGTTTAGCTTGTGCCCTTTTGTGGTTCTCAAAGTTTGAGCCATTTGCATTGAGATAGAGTGGTTCTCTGCACTGTATCTTGAATGTTTGAGCCATTCAGAACTGCTCGCTGTTGATAAAACAGCAGTTTGTATCAGGATTTACTGGTATAGCACAAATTGTTGGGCGATTCGCAGGTCTTTCATATTTGTCTTGAATTGACTTCAGTTGGTCAATATCAAGTGTTTTCTGCCATCGATTTTCAATCATAGCAGCTACAATCTTATGCAAAATAAACTAGACACTGCAAGGTCCCGCACCCTCTTCAATGTTGAGTAATGATGGTTTTCACTGCCAAGACCGTTAGTTTTAATTTCTACTTCAAGTTACAACATTGAGAGAGGAGGAAAGGGGTTAGACATAATGGTGGCACATATTATATTGCATGGGATTGTCTGAATTAAGTACTAAAAGGCGAAACCAGAGATAAACGTAGTATCTCGAGTATGTGATGAAAGTTATGACGTATAGTTTGATCCAGAATTGGCGATAATTGTAGGCTATGCGTGCGTGAAAATACGCTCTAAAATTATGTAATGTACCAAAAAAAGAGAAGTTAGATATATTTAAGTACCAGTATTAGTAGGACGCCAGCAAAGCTGAGCGCAAAAGTTTACATGAACGGTTAAAAGACAACACAGAACAGGAATAAAAATGGCCATTGACTCAGAGACAAAAGCTATGGTGTTCTATAAGTCTAGAATAAAAGGAGTTTCCATTAGAAAAATGGCAAAACTATGCAACGTTTCAAGAGCAACTGTGTGGAGGATTAGTAAACTGGATTGGAACAGTAAGAAATGCGAGAATAGACTAAAGGAGACTAGAGGAAGACCACAAAAATTAAATGAGCATCAGGAAAGAAAACTTAGGCGATCAATACAAACACTAAGAGAACGAGAGGGGAACTTCACGATTAAAAGACTTATGGAAAACTCCTGTATTCCTCAAAGCGATGTCTCGGAGAGCACTATTTCACGTTTTTTGAATAGATAGGGCTATTACTATCTACAAGCTCGCAAGAAAGGACTTCTAACAAAGACAGATATGAAAAAACGGAGAATTTTTGCACATAAAATGAGAAGTGAATTTTCTGACGAACTTTGGACAAAAGATATCGCATTTTATCTTGATGGCACGGCGTTTGCCTATAAAAGAAATCCATTAGATCAGGTTTTATGCCCTAAAGCAAGAGTATGGCGCAAGAAGAGCGAAGGATTAACGCAAGGATGCACCGCAAAAGGCAGTAAAACAGGCAGTGGAGGACAAGTGGTGAGGCTGATGGTGGCTATAAGTTTTGACAAAGGAGTGGTGATATGCAAAGCTTACGAGAAATTAGATGGCAGTTACTTTGCGAAGTTTATTGATGACAACTTTGAAAACATGTTTTCTATCGCAGACAAAAGCCCATGGCGACTATGGTTACAGGACGGTGACCCAAGTCAAAATTCAGCAATGGCTCGTGCCGCTATGAAACGTGCAAACTGTGAACTTTTAAAAATTCCCCCTAGAAGTCCTGACTTGAACCCAATTGAGAATATTTTCAAATTTTTTTCGGATTCGATGCGTGAGCAAGCAATTAAATCTGAAATCACAAAGGAAACGTTTGAGGAATTCAAGTATAGACTGATATCTACGATTGAATCTGTGCCGGTATAAATAATAAATAATACAATCGCATCAATGCTAAATCGCTTGTCAGAAATTATCAAAAGGAAAGGAGAATGATTGAAATATTAGATTTGAAAAGTTCGAACTCACAGATACTAAGATTACGATAAATATTTAAAATGTAGAAAAAAATATGAACTGATCGTCTTTCATGATTAGAAACATTCATGAACGTAACATATAGGAGTAACAAACGGTCCTTAAATGTTTGGTCTAGGCCATGAAGTATATTACACATGTTTATACTACTTATTTGTACGACGATTAACGGCATATAGCGCTCTATTGTGCATGTAGCGTATATAACACAGTTCTGTCGGATAAGACGTGATGAATTTGTGAAGTGACCGAGATTCAGTTATTACCGGTTCACCATTTAAACATGCCGAAGAATAGTACTACAAAATACTCTTAAGAAACATTGATAAGGCAACATTCTCAGTAATCACTATAGTTTCCAACTGGAGTTACGGTATTAAAAAATAGTACGAAATCACAATTGAACGAGCCTCTGTACAACGGTGAACCGGTGTTTTTAAAATAGAATATGACAGATCATAATTATTTCTTAATATAACGGATCACCATGGCGATCTGTTGTTTTCACCTTTCTAAAATATCTTTATTATATCGAAAAACTTATGAAACGTTGAATAAGATATCAATATTGCAGTGCAAAAGGAAACAAAAGTCACAGAACCTAATTAGTGCAAGCAATTCTGGCATCAAAACCGGTGACCCGTTTGCGGCACCCCGTACGTGATCTAACAAGTATTATTGTAAGAACATGTACAACCATACAGTGCATTACAGTCACATTGTAACACTTTTCAAGTCTGTAGGAATTTTTTAATGATTTTCATGAGGTTTTCCTTTGTTTAATACTGAAAACCGCAGCTAGAATCTAGAAAAATTAAGACTTATCGATAGTCTGCATTCCAAACATTCCTATTCTATACAATCTTATGCAAAATAAACGAGACACTGCAAGGCCCCGCACCCTCTTCAATGTTGAGTAATGATGGTTTTCACTGCCAACACCGTTAGTTTTAATTTCTACTTCAAATTACAACATTGAGACAGGGGGAAAGGGAATAGACATATGAAATTAATGGTGGCACATATTATATTGCATGGGATTGTAGCTTAAGCTTTTTATAAACGCATCTAGGTTCTGAATCGTCTAAAATTTCAGAGAGATTTTCAAGCGTCTCATCCAGTTGAGACTACTGCGGCATTATTATCATAGACTGTGTTGTTGTCGATTAGCTCGGAAGTATTATCTGCGTCAAAATCATCCGCACAAATGCTAATTTTGTCAAAGTCGTTTGTGTTCGTTGCCCTCCCATCCTCCCAGATGGTTTTACGAGATTTTGGCCTTGTATGGCTCCTACAGTTGTCGTCTACATCTCTGTTGAGCGAAGGGGAAAACGAGCTAGTGCTCTTGTGTCGAGATTTCTTCTTATGCTCAACGTCTTGTTATTGAACTGCACTGTGTGTCTCTTGTTGTGCCGATGCTTCCACATTTGGCACACCATTGATTTCAGTTTGGCTATTTCTTTAGCGATATCGAAATTATCCAGCTGTTCTTTGCCATTTCTTATGGTCTCTTTTCTGAGGGCGAGAGGTCATGTTCAGTAGTCGCTGTTTCTGCTACGTTATTCAGGATAATAAAGAATACATGAAGTTATGGAACTATATATACTCAAACAACCGTTCTTAAATGCACCTTATATTTTTATAATACTACCTTAAATGTCTCTTTACTGCCTATCAGTTCTATCTAGTTGTCTTTGCACAATTTAAAATATATGGTGTAAGTTAATTCACATCTTTTATTGGTCCACAACCGCGATGCACTAATCAGCAAGCTAGCCTGCTGCACATGTGACTCCGTAGTGACGTGAATGATGACGTCGTAGAATTACTCATATAGACATATGTAGTTCTTTCATCCAACATAAAACAGTCAGCTCTGTTTCGTACCGGGGAACATGCACTCGTTAGTGCTTAATCAAAAGTAGTCTACTAAGACATACCACGTCGTTTTGATGCATATAGTACCTTAAAAATGTCCTTGAACACTGTCCTATACCGTTTTGATACTTGATTAAATGAAAAGATGGAGTTGAAAGCAAGTTAAAGACAATCGTACACTTGTTGTAGGTCTCCCGTTTTAAAATTTTTGGACGTTGTACGTTGACTATAAATTTCATTTATAATTTCTATGAAATACTGCTGTTCAATGGATATTAGGAGTTCCTTTCGTCATTAAAAAGCTGCAGCTACATTCTTATTATTATTGTTATTATCATTATTATTACGACATTGTTTAGTATTTAGTAGCTATAAAAGCTAAATTACAATAGAAGTTAAGAATTACGTTCACAAAGTGTTTACATTAAGTTTTGCAATATAAAATACAATCCAACTACAATAAGCTAGTTTA
Source organism: Phenganax marumi (assembly GCA_025400095.1). Taxonomy (NCBI): domain Eukaryota; kingdom Metazoa; phylum Cnidaria; class Anthozoa; order Malacalcyonacea; family Clavulariidae; genus Phenganax; species Phenganax marumi. The sequence goes on from JAODVM010364463.1 coordinate 9,908, forward strand.
ATTATACATTTACAACAACGGAATACAACAGTATAAACCAATCCACTCGGTGATGGAATTTTTTCCAATTGTATCCTAATCACTTCATGGCAAAGGATTCTTGCAACTTCCCTAGTACGCTAGTGAAGGCGATCGCTCGCAATTCTTCAACTATGATACGACGAGGTTCTTGGACCGCCACTATCCTGTACTTTTTCCAAATCAAAGGGAGAGTCTTAGATTGAAAAGCTTCGTTAAAACTATCCGTTAACAGTGCTGCAAAAATGTTCACAAAGATTTTAACAATATTCTCAGAAAGGTCACACAGGTTGGGCGATTTGCTAATGTTGATTTCTTTGCAATTTTCACAGACGTCTTCCACCCTTGGACTTGGCAAATTCTCTGGGCATTGTAGATTTACTCATTTGTCCCTAACGTCTGGGTACTCTTGTTAAATTGGCAAAAAATTCGTTTATATGGTTGGCAGTCCACATTTCATCTATCTTTTGTCTAGTGTCTCGATTTAAGATTGTTACTTTTGTGTTGTTTTTTACCAATTAAAATATTAATTTGCTTCCATCAGGCTTTGGGACAAGATTTTTGATTAGGGAATATTTGTTTTCATAAAAACTTGGTTTTGCTCTCCGTATCTCGACAGAGACTAGTCCAATACAATGTCTGAACCGCCCGTTGTCTTTAATCCTGAAAGCTCGGTCTCTTTGAGCCATTAAACTCTTGATCTTTTGAGCAACAAAATGTTTATCTTTTTCAAAATCCCTATTGTTTTTCTGTGAAGTAGTCATTGAACAATCCCTTACTAATCCAAAGAAAAACGTCTATTTTTCTACTAACAGTTGTTGTAGTAAAAACTAAAGACTAGTCATTATTATGCAGTAGTAATAGTATATGGGGACGGTTTTTTAGTGCAGGCTCAGGTGATTTCCGGTGAAATTAGTATATATTACTATTAGGGTCAGCGGTAGTAATCTGGTGATTTTCCAGGAGAGGGCGCTAATGAAATTCAGTCAAAATCACGTGATGGGTAGATGAGCGAATGAGATTGTAGGAAGATGATGTAACCCTAAGTTGGCGGAAATGAAGTAACCCTAAGTAGGGTTGATG
>JAODVM010364573.1:0-11007 GCA_025400095.1 Phenganax marumi
AAGATGGCCGCGATGGCTTCAAAATTTTGACTGATGACATATAGGGATGCGCAATCCAGTTGTATAGAAATCAATGCGGTTATCCGTAGCTCCATGAACGGTGGATGTAAGTCAGAATGGACTAATCCCATTGTAGACAAAATTTCGATCTAGGAAAAAAGAAGTAAATTCACCTACGCAGCTGGAAAGAACATATTTAAATAGATGTAGTCAAAATTGCAAAGTTAGGTCGCGAAAGGTTGTAAAATGCGGGAAAGATAAGGTGGCGAAGTTTGCAAATTTAGTATGCTTTTCTATTACGTGCGGAAATACCATTTTTGCCATTGCGCTCGTCTATTCACCTACTTACATAATCACATACGCTAAGAGGAGAAAAATCCCAGCCAAAACCGCTCGTGTACACGGGCATTTACGAATAAGGTTTCATGTCCCTAATAGATGAATTTTCATCTTTTTCATCTAGCTGGATTGGGGTATATTTGGTTTGATGACAATACCAACAATTCTTCTGCCATATATGATCTGGTCAGGAACACATTCAAAATATGACGGCAGCAAGTCCAAGAAAATGTGATCCACTGAATTGCCAGTTTTCGAAACGTTGCGCCGTGTGTCTTTGTTTGTGCTTCAATTTGCTTTTTAACGACTAAAAGCATAATATTCGAAAAGTTTTTTTTGAATAGATAATTTTTAATTATAAAATACAACTTTTAATTTAATGTTGAGTGAGCTGTGTTGTTGGGGTGTTGCTGATCGTTGTCGTCCAATTAAGTAATAGTAATAGCATCGCAGCCCAAGAGTGTGTAAGGTAGTGTGTAGTCGTGTAGTACTGTAGTTCTCGTTAACCACTGAACAAGAAGAATAGTTTGCCAGTGCTTGATTTCACGCCTCCTCTCCGCCACCTACCCCCTTCATACCTATTTCCCTTAGAAACAAACCTTGCTGTCGGGCAGTACACAATGTATAAAGAGATCAATAGCAGCTTATGATTTAAACACTATTTATGGCTGAAAGACTAAAGCCAGGTCACAGATGAGAGACTAACAGATGTCCGACCTTAGTCTTCGAGCCACTGAATTTGGCGTAAGTGGCCGCCATTAACCTGGCAAGTGCCCTAAACAGAGACCATCATCCCCCGGGCGCCATTTTGAAAACTATTTGTTCAGGGGGTGAATGCCTTTCTGTAGGGCACTTGCCAGGTTAATGGCCGCCAATGAAATGTACGACTTCGGCTGCCAACGAAAATGGACTTACGGAATTTTGGGGAAGTCAGACATCTGTGTGTCTCTAATCTGTGGCGCAGGCGAGACGCCTTTAGTCGGCCGATTGCCACCTCTGTGACAAAAATGGGTAAAATATTGAATCAGAATAAAAATAACGGTAAAGACAAAGGAAGTCCTTTCCGCTTGGTCCTGTAACTCCGAGTTGGCGGACTAAAATCGGACCTCGTGCATGTTTGCTTTAGCTGCTTGTGGAGGTAAAGTTTTAGAGTTTTAGGCCCGGTTTACACTGTCAAAGTTTCTGTGATCAAAGTGGGAATTTCGGACAGGTAACTTCTAACTTTTGAAGGATTTGCTAAAATTATTTAAGGTAACTAATACAGTGCTCAACAAGGAACCACCTCACTTTGATATTTCTTACAAATTCTTCAAAACATAGAATTTCCCGGTGAAAAATTCCTACTTTGATCACAGAAACTTTGACAGTGTAAACCGGCCTTTAGTAGGGCCACGGATTTGTCAGCATATTCTGTTAGGTATCACCCTCTGTAGATAATGTTGAGTATTGTTATTATTGTCTGCAACAGCACATGGTATTTATCGTGAATTTTTTCTCTTTGCTAGACGGTGTCATAACTTAGATGTAGATGTTGCGGTCAGTGGATTCACAAAAGAACAAAAAGACGAGTTGGTAGAGGTATAGATCGTTAATAATTTAAATAGTGTAAAGTCAATGCCTTAGATCTGGACGAATTTGCAGTTTTCAACCTCTAAATATTGGCCACTATACATATTTATAAACATTTATAAAACTTTTTTTAAATTTATATAGTCTGTAGATCGTTTTGAAAATTTTTGTGAGATTGAGGAAAATGAATCAGAAACTAAAATTGAAGGTTCGTCTTCATCAGACGAGGAAAGTGCAGAGGAATCTGCAAGCAGGAATGGACAGCCATGTGAACAGCATATTGAAAATGCGAATAAAGTATCAAAAGGTAAAAGGAATTGAGAAACACCGATTTTTGCTGTGGTTGGAGTATCGATATTAACAAAATCTAAGGTTCTTGAATGTTTTTAAAAACTGTGCACAAGACCATCCTCAACAAAATTTTCATGTTTTTAACATGTTTTTGCGGCCTGACAATTATGTTGTAAAGTAAAGAAATGAATCGTGAATGTTTGGTGCAAATTTCGAACGATTTGGGGAAGAAAATCCAAACGGACTCTTACTACAAAGTTCTCTTACTACAAAGTACTTTTTATTTCTGGACAATGAAATCCATTGTCAACATTTAGGCTAAACTTAAAACGTTTTTGACGCAAGTAAAGCTGTTAGAAAAGATTTTTATTTGAATTTGTTTTGAATATGAATATTCTTTTGAATTTGTCTATGTCATTTCTTTCAGACCATGATTCAGAAAGCGAATCACATTCAGACTTGGAAGACTTGAGTCAACAAAACCAAGCATATCGACCTTACAGAGATGACAATCCAGAAACACTCGACTCAGTCTCTCGTGAAACTCATGATGACCCGCACGAGACTGGGACGATGGAGCCCGCGACCATCAGAAAGAAAGTACAGCAGTCTCTTGCGAAAAAACAACAGAAAGCGCGTAGAACAAAACGCGGCGAAGCTGGTTTAGTAACCCGCAAGCGTAGAGAGAATCGTAGTGCTATAAAACAGAGCAGAGATGGTATTTGGTAGAATTTAATATATGATATTTACTATGACCTTTATAAATACATTTAACCCAAACTATTTTTTACAGTAGTTGTGATGTTAGTTGCCTAGTATGCTTATTCTAATCCACCCTATCGACTTTCCTCGTTGAAGGAGGCCGGAGTGCTGGAGAAAACCTACGACTTTCGGCGGAAATGGCCCTCGGAGAAACTTAGAAACATTTATCTTCCTGAGTGCGTCCAACAGCATGATGACATAAACAAATACTTTCAAATACTCTTTACACTTTCATACATTTGCTATAACTATCATTTACAACTATACCTTGTGCCTTTGGCGGCATCGTCGCTTGCAGTGTGCAGTAATACACTAGATAAATTTTGTACTCTAGCACGGTTGTACGCCATTCTGCTTTGCTGAATATTCCATTGATGTCCTATTTTTCCCTATGTGTACCTACGACAACTACAGCGCGTTGCGTGATTAACTATAGGCCTTTCGACTCATGGTAATTGAGGTGCGACTAAGATCCAACCAGCAATCATCACCAGTCACAAGAAAGACTGGCACAATAATCCTGTCAGGGCCGCTCCACGTCCAGTTGCGATATCGTTGAAAGTGGGGAAAATATAGCCCAGCGAAGTTTGCAAATTTGTATATTTCTGCATTACGCTAAATGGTAACAACTCCCCCACGTAATACAAAAACCTAAAAATTTAAAAACTTCACAGCACTCTATTTTGCCCCTGTTCCAACACATTGCCACCAAACTTCGCAATGAGCTTTATCCAACTGCGGTGATGTTTTTTCCTGGTTACGCTTGGCGTCCGGTCACATACGCACAAGAAATGTGTGCTAAATAAGACTATTTAAGAGGAATAGTTTACTCGTCTGTATGTGGTTTACATTGTATTATTTTAAGAATTAAAAGAACACAAGATATAGTACATCCAAATTAATTTATGTACAAAAAAATACATTAATATTAAGGTCAAAAAACTGGCGAGTTCAGAATAAATAGTCGATCCTCTTCGCTCTACAAAGAAGTAAAAAATATCTTAATCTTTAATCTCAGTGTGACGAGGTTTTCACAAAGATTAGGGGGAAAATACCATAGAGAGCAAAGAATTACTAAATTATCTTGGAGCGGCATGCCCTCCCTCCCCAGAAATGACTAAATCGGCTTGTCCCCAGATTTCGTGCGTGAAAGGGCTCTGAAAAATCTCTGAGCACATGACTTGAAGCAGTCTTTCTGACAACAACCAAGGTTTTTGGGTTTTACAGAATGTCAAAAAATTACTGCAGTATACCAGGTTTTTTGATTTACCAAATTCTTAAAATGGCTAACAGTACTTTTGAATTGCCAAGCCTGAGCACACTGTTTTATCTCCAATAGAAAACAACATCAACTGGCATGCAACCATTTCGCTAACTAAGGCCGCTTGTTCAAAAGCCGTTTGGCTTTAACAATGACGAATATATTTTCTACAGATCCTCTGAGGAACGACGGTATGTTTCGCTTGCAAAGTTTTGAAATAAACGAACTCGAAAAATAGAGATAACCTGAAACGGTAGATTAAATTTTAACCCAGGATTAGCGCTAATCTGCTTTGGAACAACCGATCCCTGAGCTATAAATGCATGTTGTGTTAGTGAACAATTACATAAACCTGATTGGGTTATTGTCTATAGTTCGCTACGCTGTTTAGCTGCGTTTTCGATAAAAATGCGACAAAATTTATATGCTAAATTGACCATAACAAAAGACGGCGGCATTTCCATTTGGACTTTATCCTTTGGGCGAATATCTTTACGTGAAGAACATACCAGATGACATGGCTTTCAACACAGTTATGCATGTCGTCAAAACGAAAATTTGTCACAACATCACATCAAACAATTTAGGAGTGCATGCAAGCATTGAGATTTATTCATCTCAATGAGTGCAGGAGATTTCAGTATAATAGACAAGCGGCACTTTTTTGTTATACTAAATTCAGTTTTGATAAGATTTTACTGAAAAGCGACCTACCGTTATCCATTTAAGTAGTCTGTTGATAGCGTTTATTGCACTAGGTTTCGTTACAAGGGGATTGAATGTCGCATATAGTTCAAATCCTGATGTTACCTAAAGTGGAAATAAATGCGACATTTTGTTGTTTAAATCAAATATCGTCATTAGAGAGCTACTGAGCGGGCGATATTATTTAGAGAGCTTCAAGGATATTTTCCATTTTCAAAGTAAATGGATCAATTTCAATTAACAGATGCATTATGCACAATATGCCACTCTGCTGAGTCACTAGCAAAAAGCTCGATTGTAGAGCAAGATCGAATCACTCGCGCAAGCAGTTGAAATACTAGTAAGCACAACTCAAAAGAATTGTGCACGCGCGGTGAAAACGTTTCAATACAAAATCATATGTCCGGACGATTATACGATCTCCAAAGTTTACCGAGTGTACAGGTCATACCTTCGCCAATTATGCCTTTGTAAATGAAGACGACGGCAACAGTTTTTGCAAAATCTACAGGCCCCTTCATCGTTCATACGGCAATTTATGCTGCAATTTTTCTCGTATTGAAGGGTGAACTAAAGTGGTATCTTGCGACTGTGCTTGATCGAATAATAGGGCGCTTTCCATTTACACGCACGGACTGGTCAGATCGATCAAAATGGTCTTTTCCCTGGTTTGATCTACATTTTACAGTCAGGGGCCGGTTGTATAAAACTCTTAACTACATTTGGGTAGTTAAATCGTAGTTAACTCAAAAATACACGATTCTGATTGGACAATTCTGTCACTAACTATAGTTAAAAGTTAACTACATATTTATACAACTGGCCCCAGAAGACGTGAAATTCTCGGTTAGGGGTATGCCGCTTTTCTGGACATGAAATTACTACCAAACTCGAGTTGGGGACACTTGGGGTATACACATACATACATGTACACTGTCGTGACATTAGTCCAGTCTTAGTACAGGTCAGTAGCTCAGACATCTTTATCAACACCATTCTTAGATGAAGTATGGAGACGGACAATATGGCCGCCGTTATTTTATTTTTCTCCATAAAAAGTTCAAAAATTATGCTGCAAAACATCGGGGTTTTTTGTTTAATTTTTCGTTATTTTAAAGCTCCTTGTATTTCTTTGGTATTATAAAGGTTATGGCGATGCCTTTGGTGTCCAGGGCGGCGGACCAGGTATGTTTTTAAAGTATAATTTTGTTTCAAAAGTTTGAAAATTTCAGTCTCATGGTCAATGGCCACTGGCTAGTATCACTGACCTGTATATACCTGGAGTGCTCAATCTACTTTTGACTGAATGACTGTATTAATACGAGAGTATTTCAGTTTGTGTATGGGCTATGTCCCCAATTGATGCTCACCGTCATATTACAGAACTTGCCAATGAGCCCTTGCTTGTAATTAAATAAATTGAAAATCCTGGCCGTGACAAAACAATATATGTTTATTCTGATTTTCCTCACAGACCAGTGTGAAAATAAACGTCTTTGTAGTTTTCATCATGAAAGAGTACAGTTGCTTTTTCCTTATGACCCAGTATTTCAAAAAACATCACAAGTTTGATAGAAATCCTTCATATGTAAGACCAATCTGTATGCAGTACGTACATTTCATGCCAGCAAACAACAAAGGATGGTGCGCGGTAATTTTCATCAACCTGAGGTGCTTTGTTTGTCATATTCATCAGCATCAGTTGAGGATGTATTTTGACCTGAGCACTCTATCTGGATAGGCATATATGTACAGGTCAGTGCGTATGCTTTGGCAATAGGGACTTGGTTGAAAGTTTCCAGGGCGCTGTTTGGCTTGGCCAGTTTTGACCCGATTGGAAAACAGCAATTAGTGGTCAACTTGTATTTATATTGAGAATGTGAGAATAAGTAAGAAGGTTGATTTGATTGCTCGTGTGAGAGTGCAAACTTCTAAAAATGGCATGCATGTGCTGCTATTGGATGCCTAGTAAAACCCAGGGGCCGGTTGTTCGAAACTTGGATAGCGCTATCCATTGGATTGTGAATTTTTCAGCATTCATAAAATTGGACAAAAAATGCCAAAACTTCCATTTTGATCAACGTTGTAAATATTAAAGACTTTGATGTATCGATATTAGTCGTAATTTTAAGTTATAACAATCGATAGAAAATTTTACAAAGACTACAAAAAATCACTATCCACTGGATAGCGCTATCCGCCTTTCGAACAACCAGCGCCAGCTATTTACAGTCGATTTCAGCTGACTTATCACTGAAATGTTTGGAACTTCATTATGAACTTTGCAAGTTTGTTTCCAAGTTCAAATGTAGTGAAATTCAGAAACAAGTTTGTAAACAAAGCCTATGATTGGTTGTTTAGGAAAAAACAGCCAATCAAATGCCCAGAATACAAAACTGTTTCTGAATTTCATTGTGATCTTTTGAATATGGAAACGAACTTGCAGAGTTCGCAACAAATTTCTGAATATTTCAGTGAAAAGTGAGCTGAAATCGACTGTAAGAGCTACATCCTCTGATCACATATAAATTTTTTGTGGTGTATGTTAAATTGATCTTTGATATTCACAGGGTTTCCTTGAGCCAATGCAAGTTGATTTGGTTTCGGATAGTCAAACTCATGTCGAGAATGATTTTGTTGTTGAATCAACTACTTTGGTAAATCCTAATGAAATGAAATTATGTAACTGAGTTAGCCTGGACTTCATTGGTGCTTTCTTTTTTTCATATATTGCTCTGTCCAGTGCCAGACAATGTTGCTTTTCATGCTCAGACTCTTGGCACTTTATGGATTAATCTGCATAATGCAAGATATTTTTAATCACTAAAGGAAGATGCTTAAATGGGTATTTTTGTATATTTTAGGAAATTGAGTATTTTGTCTCAAACTATACTGGTCTTTCAAAGTTAAGAAGATTGCTTTTTGTCGCAAAACATTGTCCTAATTTGGAGCTGGATGCATTAAAGTAGGTCTAATACTATAAATGCTATGGGCTGAAGCTTGAAATAAGTTACTATCAATTTCTATCAAATCTAATGGGACATCATTTGTTTTAGACTTGCTCATGAAATCGTCAAACAAACATTCAACACTAAATTGTACACTTCGATTATTACGAAGCTTGGTGAAGCAAGGTAGGGGTGCTTATGTCATTTCTTCTGTCTAGTACCAGAAGATCTTGGAAGATTTTGGATCACCTTGCCATGATCTTATGAAGAGATGATCTTGGCATGATCTTTCCATGTTCCTGTCAAGAGTTTCTTATTATCATGCCATGATCTTACAAGACTCGGGTATTCAAGATCATGCCAAGATTGTCAACCTGGGTCTTGCCTCTTAGTGATTTGAATGAAGTTAAAAAGTTGGGTCAAAAATGCTTTTCAATCAAACTTACTAAGCTGTTTACTTATACCAGTTCAAGAGCAGGCGAAGCTGATGGAATTCAATTGGATGCAAACTGGATCGAAGCTACCAATAAAAAAGCTGCAGTCAAGGTACGTTTACACCTTATATGCTAGGGATGGATTTACTAGGGGGCGCACATCGCCTAATCTTCCTTGGCTAGAGGGGGCGGGAGGGTACAAGTGTGTATGTATTATAGACTATAAGTAGATATAATTGGAGCAATTCTAGAATACCCTGCCACTTTTGAGCATCTGATACTAATCCTGATGCTAATCCTGATCCTAACCCTGATCCTATTCGTGATTTTAACAATGATTAGCGTAGCGTAACCCTTTCCCACTCACGATTCCTTTGTCGTTTCAATGTAAGTATAGGAAGTTACGTAAATGTTGAAAGACTGAGATATTTGGACTGTGGGCCATGGCTACACACATTTAGATACCAGATGTGAGATGGAGGGGTATTCTAGAATTTAGCCATAGTATATATGTACAAACACAAGGCTACAGGCAGCCATTAAAGATCCTTGATAATTCACATATGTAATAATAAATTATATAGATTAATATATAGTAGGTATTATATGGGGATATATTATTATTTACATGAATTATCATGGATTTTTACCATTCATATTGCTTGCCATTGTCCAATGATGTTATTATGTAACTAATCAATTAGGTTCTTCATCTTTATGTCTTGTCTAGACTGCATTTATGCAATGCCCGTGAACGACATTCAGACACCCACGAAGGAGTAGCCATTGACTGACAATAGCTACTCCAAACTAGAGAACCCCCACCCCCACCCTTACAAAATCATGCTGGATCCATCACTGCCCTATGTGATGGGAAGTATTCCAGATTCAGTAACTACTGGCTGCTGCTCAGTTGTTTTTCCATCGTTCTAGCTCGAACATTTGGATGCAGACTTAAAGAACCACAAGTCCAACGCTATTAAAGAAAGTATAAGGTATTTTATGTTTTTTGTCAATTCGTTTTGTTTAATCAAAGTTTTGTTTTTTTGTAATGCCTGACCATTTTGCTTGCTACACTTACTGCTGTTTGCAAGCTAGGTATGATTTTTTCACGTATGTTTATATTTCAAACGTTTGACAAGAAAATCATGCATGTCTTAAACGGCAGTCAGCCCGTGACTCTGATGTTCGCCAAAACGTTACTGACTTTTTTTGGAACATGCATGTTTTGCTTGCCAAACATAAATGTTTTGAAACATGAAGAAACATGAAATATATCACATGCCTCATGGTAGCTTGCAAACAGCAATGATAGGTTAGTAATGAAGTACTGTTCTTTTTTTGCTTTTCAAAACTGACATTCATTATTGTTTTGGTTATGTTTTGTTAATAGACGAGGCCATGATGATTTAGGCGACCATCACTTGGACTGCGGAGATTTGAAGTACGGAATGCATTCACGTATTAAAGCATTGTATAGAGAAGCAAATTATTAAGACTTTTATAATTTTGAATGGTATTGGTACAAACAACAATATAAGCATCAGTTTGAGGATGCACCACTAGCAATATGCAATAATGAAGATACGTGGTGTATCCTCAAACTGATGCTTATAAGCAAATTATTCTATGACAAATCAAATGGCAATTTTGGCTATCAAACAAACATTGATCTATTACATGCACTAAGGTGCACTTGTGGCAGTGAATGAGTGTATGTATTGTCAAAAACAGTCTTAAACAACTCACTTGTATTTTTTTACAGTAATGCTCTCAAGTGTTATTCAAGATCCCGAGATTATTGTTCAGTTCCTAAACATATTATTCATATGTGTTTGAATGTAATCAAGGTGAGTTTATGTTGAACTAAGATAATAATAACTACAATAATAATAACAAGGAAAACTTTATTGAAATATTCTTCTTATATATATAATTGCAAATCTTGCTCGATAAGGTAATTTACAATTGGCTACTTGAAAATAATAATAATAATAATAGTAATAATAATAATAATAATAATAATAATAATGATATTTTTTTAATAATAATAATAATAATTTATTTAACCCTCAATACCAATTATTTACAAAACTAATAATTACAAATCATAATAATTATTTTGTTCATGCTATTAAAAAGAATCTTTAAAATTTTCATAAAATAGAGTTCACCATCTTTAACTGTTAAAAGATATAAAGTTTTTTTCTATTATAAAAAATTCCTGTGCAATTTATTTAATCCCTGCGCAACTTGTTTCAACTTCGAAGTCAATGTCCGTAATGTTGCAGTTTACTTTTCGTAATGTTCTTGAGCCTCTAACACGTATCAGTGCTGATCTATGGACTGAAAACGATATTTTTGCTCTAAGCCACGCCATGGTTCTTGCATACCTCTCTCCTTTCTTTTCGGACAATAGTTCAGCCAATCTGTTGTGGTATTTCAGACATTCATCTCCCATGCCACCAGTTGTTGTGAAGACTAGAGGTGTAAGAGTTGCATGTTCGATTTCAGTAACTCGGTTGTTATACATTCGTTTCTTCTCATTCTCATGGATGCGATAGACGTGTTGTGGGGAATGATCTTTATAAGACTCTACACTTGGGTGACATATGATGATGATGATAATAATAATAATAATAATAATAATAATAATAATAATAATAATAATAATAATAATAATAATAATAATAATAAT
>JAODVM010364794.1:0-11001 GCA_025400095.1 Phenganax marumi
TTAAAAGTTGATACGGGGGCGAGATGTAATGTGATGGCACTCAATTTATTTAAAACAGTGAAGGACGGTGAGCAAATTAATAAATCCAAGTTCGTAGAATTGGTGGCATATGGGGGTCATACTTTTTCAACTTTGGGCACTGTTTGCTTGAACTGTTGTGTAGATTCAAAAATGTACAATGTCGAATTTCAGATTGTTGACAAGCCCATCGCATCCCTTCTTGGTTTAAATGACTTATTAAGGATGAAAGTTGGACAAAGCAATGAAGTTTACAACGAGAGTTCAGATTCGATAATGAGCAATGATTCTTCTGAAGTTGGGTGGCATCAATGATGTGATGGTATCCGACGTTATCCAGTTGTTACAAGATCTGGAAGAATTTCAAGATCAAATATCAAATACAAAGATTGTCAGACATGAGTGTTATAACCATTTTGCCTTTAGATATTTAGTTTAATAGTGCGCATTTCCAATATGGGCTACCAAACAGTAATTTAGTTATTAGAAGACAAAAGAAAAAAAAATTTTTTTAGAATAATCATTTTTTTAGATATGTTATTAAAGTAATGTAACACTTTAGGTAGTTGTTTTCTCTTCTTTGAAGAAAGGAGGATGTAGATTAACATGAAGATTCTTTTTAGTATTTCAGGTTCATTGCATAGGCACTGCGGGCCCATTCAGTATATGTATAAATAGGCTGTAAAATTAGAATTAAAACACTTCTTTTACAAATTGGAAATCGGTCGCAATGCATTTAGACATGTAGAAAGCTGTTTATTTCTATTTTATGTAATCATTATCCTCATCCCTTGATAAAGTGGTATTTTTCCTAATTCACAATTGCATTCAACAAATCCTAGAAACAGATATTTTTCTAAAATACTATCCAAGACAACTTTGTTTATACGATCAGATGTACTATGCAAAACTGTAATGACAGTGCTATTTGGATACTTCATAAGCACGTTGAGTAATTGAGCATCTGTAGGATTTTCATTGAAAAGTATTCTTCCACTTTTTATCTTATATAAGAGTTTTGTGATGGACGCCAAAAACGAATATGACGTAAGAAACTGCTATACTCATCATCGTCATTTCTGTGCTGATGGGTTAATACAACTTTTGTTGTTATCTCTCGCAAATGTTTAGCTTTCATTGCACTGGAGGTAACTGGGATTTTACCGTCCATTTTTTCAATGGGTTGCAGTTGGTGATCATCACCTGCTGCTAAAACTATTGGTCGGATAGGAAGTTCAGACACAGTTGCAACTATATGGTCAAATATCTTTAAAGGAACCATTGACAGCTTGTCAAGGATAATAAGATCATAAGTAGAAAGGTTCCAGTTAAACCTTGGTTTTTCATCTGTTGCCACGAGATAGTGAAATGCTGCGTGGATTGGGTCAGATTCTATGTCAGTCAGTGATTTGTCGTTGCAATCTGCCGCCAAAAATCCTGTTGGAATAGTTGCTAAAACCTTTCTATTCATATTAACACACATTTCTATTGCCTCTTGTACTGCAAAAGATTTACCTGTTCCTGGTTTACCAATAACCAAATGAAACCTATGCCAATCTACGTCAATAGCACGATCACCTTGAGAAGAATGTTTATTACATCGAAAAGATGATGTTTCAAATGAGTGATCTAAGAATTCTTCGTTTCAGTGTCACTGTTATTGTCACTATCAGAATCTACGTTGTCTAATGTACAATCCATAGAGTCATAATATTCTTGCCTTTGTCGTAGCATTGTTTTTAGAAGAGATATCACAAGCTGTTATTTTGCATCCAATGAGTAGGGCAATGAAGACGACATTTTAATTTGACCAAATGAAATAACTTGTCTTTTCCATAAATTGTAGAAGTCTTTTAAAGATATAATCTGCAACAGAATATTGCTGATGTACCAAGACCGAGGGCCCTCAAGCTCAAAACAAGATTTAATAGTAGCATCATTCATCCAGACGTCAGCACGGTGGTGTAAGGCACAAGCAAAATATTTGATTGGAAAAGGGATTGTGTCAAATTCTGATAAGCTAAAGTCAGTGAGATTTCGATGTGGTTTGTTTAGCAGGAGATCTTGAAAGAAGTACTCATCTTTAAAAACTGATACAAGCTTTGTTCCAACTAGTGTTTGAACCTTTCTGTATGCTGTTGGATGTGTTTTCAAAGTGACAATGTTTCTTAGCCATTGCAAAAGTGGAAGATTCTCTAGCTTTTTCAGTCTGACCTAGTAAACTTGTACAATTTTGTTTTGATCTACAGTGGATGGTAATGGAACTGCAAACCGTTTTACTCTATGAGGCGTCCATGATAGTTTTTTAGAAGACAAAGAAAGCCACATTTCAGGTTCAAGTGGACCCATTTGCTTCAAATGGCAAAGCTGCTACATATGATGTTGTATGAGGTGTATATAAACAGTCTGAATTGAATGTATCGTGCTTTTGTCACATAGGAGCTTACAAATTTTAAAAGTAGTCCATGGCCATCTGAGGTTTATACATCCATGTGACTTCTGGAGATTGTGAACAAAGTATGCTGAATCATTGTCTACCCGTGGTATACCACCTCTAATACGCTGAAGGTCTATTTGCTGAGTATGTTTCAGCCATACCAACATGTGGATGTGCACTGTGTCTCGTTTTTGAAACTCAAAATGATAGAAATAGTTTGCAACATTATTGATTGAAGATTTATATCTACAGGAAAATAAATGGCTTTTCCACTTTTGGTCATTAAACCCATGCAAACAACTCCTAATTAATTGTTCTAAGATGTTGACAAAATGAAGAGTTTCATATGCTGCAAGGTTGGTTTCACCTTATCCAGTCAAATCTTGCAATTGTATAAGCCAGGGAGGTAAAGGAAATGACCACTCACTAGGTGAGATGGTGATAAATAGCGTACGATAGCCAAATTGTTTAACAGCATCAACTAGATAGCGATGTTGCCATTTCCAGAACTCTGTGCTAAATGGCTTTCCATCAAGAAATCTGGCAGGAGAGCCATACTTTTTCCTTGCAGTAGTAACTGCTCCTGACACAGTTTTAAACAGCCACAAATCATAATGGAATTGCAATAACTCAAATCTGGTTCCATAATCACATATTTCACCAAACACTTTCCTCATAAAAGCTACCTTAGTGCTTGCACAATTGTCTGTGCTATTTAGTGTTGATTCACAAAAGCTTACATCAGGATACAGATTTGGCCAAAGAGCACATTCAGTTCAACTATTATTCTCAAAATCATAAATGTTGAACTTATTGTTCTCTGTTACTGTTTCTCTTAGTTTTACATATTTTCTATAAGTACAATTCGCATTTGCCATGAGAAATTCATAAGCAAGTAAACAGCGGTTAACCGATTCTACAGAACTTAAGGTGTTTATCTTATGCAAGACGGTGTTTTCTGACCAAGTCAGCCTAAACATGTTTTTCTTTTGCTGGTAGCCATTTTGCTTGACTACATAGTCACCTAAATGGATAGTGAAAGGTTGCAAAGCAATCACTTCTGTATCGGAAGGGTTTTTCAAAACTTGGGGTATCATATTTACAGTGGGATACAAGTATACATTTTATCACACATACTATGCTTTGAAAACTTCAAGTTTGGTCGCTTGAAATAGTTTGGGAAGAGACGGTCACATTGTATTTGGCACTCTCCTCTAGATCTCCGCTCATCTGTTCTCTTTTTAATTTTTTGCAACAAGTTATCATCTCTAATGATGCTTTGAAAAGGTCTCTGTGTCCAAAAACTGTTTGACTGATTTATATCCCATGATAACATTGTGATAAAGTTAATGTTGTTGTCGTAATATTATTGCTATGTGAACACCAATTTAATTGGTGTCTTCATTAATGGTATAACATAAAGTTTTAAACACTACAGTCACAATGAAATTGCAATGAAAAGCAGATGAATTTCACTTGATTTTAACTGGTGCAACAAAAACAACAGCAAGAGAAATTATAACCAAAAACATTTTATATCTCTAGACCTTGTGGTTACTGACATGTATTAAGTAAAACCACAGGAGCATCAGGTAAATATGAATACTAAAAATGATTATTCAGTCTTATATGTCAAGTGGATGGAACATGTGAACACTAAAATTGCATGCATGTAGCATTGGTCTTATTTTGTCAATTTCACAGCAAATGCATTACTTTAACATCGTTTGTGATTTTCAACAAATGCATTAACTAAATAATAATATATAAGGGTAAAACAACCAAGACAAATGATCTAGAAATGCCTTTACAACAAGTATATTTCAGCAAAATACCAATGAATTGCACTTGTATAATTCAAATCTAGAAATGCAAAAAACTTACTAATTTCACCTTATTCGGTCATTCAAATCGTCAATGAAAGAAGGCAATGGTGTTAACTTACTTTTTTTGATGTTTACAATTGACAATTGACCACCAAAATAGCGCAAATGGAGTGTATCGCAGCCGCTTTCAAAAAGTCGCTTGAGCATGTAAATAACAACGTTTGGACAACAAAGCAAGATGGCCGACTTCCAAAAATATGTCGCAGTTTGTCAAAAATCGTAGCACTAAAATTTTCGGTTTAACAGTTAAGTAATGCTCCATAACAAGAGAAATTGCGTGCAAACTACAAATGAAACAAAATTGTTTAGCCAAAATGCATTTTTAAACACTTATCAGACTATGGCGCGCCGATATGGACAAAAATACTTTAGTGAAATTATATAAAACTTGCTTGTTTTTTTACGACAGTGTATTAAAATATTACGGCATGTGTAAATTAAATATGAAACTTTCTAGAAACTTATCTTGAACATGTTCAAAATATACGCAACATCTGACTACCTCGTATAACTTGTTTAAAATACAAGACTTTTACATCAATAAGATAATACTTCCCTGAAAAATACGACTTGTTTTTATACTTTAAACCTTTATACTTTAAAAACATTTTTTATTGCTTAGCGAGCAATAATCTTCTGGATCCAAGTGATGAAGTGGATATATTTGCCTCGCATTATACTTTTTTGCCTAGAATAAATAGGGCTATTGACCAATTTGTGCTGCAGTGGAACAATCACTCCCTTTCTACCGAAACAGGTTATACACCGTTGCAAAAATGGACAGGAGGGTTCTAGACTTTTGCAGAATCAGATTATGTTACTGTCAGGGAGGTTTTGAATCCTGTGGACGTGGATAGTTACTATGGAGTTGATGATGACGCACCACTTCCAGAAATACAAACTGAAAATCATGTTGAAGTACCTGTCTGCAGTATTCAGTTAACAGAACCTGAACAAACAATATTAGATGCAGTTAGCGATCTGGTAAATGATAATGAGCATGGTATCAGTTCTTACAAAACAGCAAAAAGAGTAATAACACAAATAATTTCTTTTAGAGAAGATGACCAGCAAGGCTAGTTTCAAATTTGTCAAATGATCAAAGGTTGACACATGCACGACAATATATATAAAAATGTATATATACATATATATACATATATATGTACAATGATGTATGTGTAGTATGATGAATGGGAGGATATGAAGAACCCTGCTTGCTTATTGCCAGGTATGAAAAACAGATGCTGTGCAGTGTAATATAAAACTATACTAAATTATGTTGGTTCGTACTGGAAAAAAAATGTATAGTTATTAGTTGACAGACTTCGTATAATGAATACAATGACTCTCTGCTAAAGTATTTAGCATTTTCCAAATCTCTATTTTGGTTCTTAGCCTTGCATGTAATATTGCTTTGCATGTAATCTCTATTTTGGTTCTAAGCCTTGTGTAATATATCGTTTTAATTCAAAATCTTCACAGAATTAACAAAACAAACAAACATAAAATATAGCATGAAGGTACAAGTCCAGTTTGTGTTGGAGACAATAACCAGTTAAATTTTGAGGAGACTCCGGATTTGGGTGGGTCATCAATAATGTCGATGCAAGGCTTTAACAATGACCAACCAGACATTATGACTCTAGTGAAGCACCCTACCAAGTTGGACAGAGCAGACAAATTGAGCCTGATGATAATATCTAGACTGATTACCAAACAAGTAGTCAAAATCCAGCAAGTAACCTGGAGCAAGATCTGTAGGCTAATGAACAAGATTCTTCTCTTCAAGTTAGGTGACGCTTGAGAGACCAGGGGGGAATGCAACTAATAATAAACAACTGCCCACATTCTTCTTCTGAAGAGTAAAATTGCACGCTGGGCACAAAAGGCTGAAAAATGGCCGGGTTTAGCTTGTTGCCGTTACTCGTAGTCAGCCAGGTTGGAAAGCGTGCATCATCTCGCAGTTATGCTGCTTACAAAGACTGAATGCTCGCAGTCGACTTGGAGAAAGCTCGCAGCCGGTCGTGGCGTGGCGCAACTACGCATGATGACGCAGCATACTCTTGCTCTTGCTTCAATAACTAAATGAACCTGTATAAAGCCACCAACGTTGTAATTTACTAATTTTGATAACAACAAAATAAACGTTCATATATTAAAATACAATGGATAACGATAAAAAATAACTGTATTACTAATTACTGACCTTAAAACAGTCAAATTTTCTTGTTCGTATGACGATGCGTTTAAATTCAAAGTTGTAGATAAGAAAGTTACAACAGATATGCATACTTAGCATTAGTATTTTTAATCCTGTGGACCACTTTAGACTGCATGTTTTCTCTAAAATACCTTGCAATTGACCTGGGATCTCGTAACAATGGAGAACGGTGATTCTCCAAGAATTTCTTTGCAATACCCTCGACTAGCTGTTTCGTATGATTCCCAACAAAAGGCAACAACCAGTCGATTTTGGTTCTCAGCTCCATAATGCGATTTGACTGATGACATCTCTGCTTTTGTGTGTCCATTACAGAATAGAAACTTTCCACAATGGCCTCTGATCCACCAGCTGAAAGGGCAATATCTAGTGCAATCATAAACTCTGGGCCAATTCTTGAGTAAACTTCCTTTACATTGTAAAGTGTTTCTACAAGCAACGGCTCATCAAGAAATGCTGTGACTTTTTTCCCATCTAACAACGTTAGTTTAAAAGCCTGACGAATTCCCGATGGTGAAGCGTCAGGTGCAAGAGAGGTAAAATACTGCGTAAGCGGTTTACCAGCTCCAGTTGAAAGGCATCCGATTCCATATTCTCGTAGATTACCCCAGAATAGTTCGCTCATTGTTTCTTTGAAAGACTGATAAACAACTTCAGCACAGCCTTCATCCAAAAGACGGTAATGAGCAGCATTGTCTCGAACGTGAGGTAAACTCAGAACGTACTTGAACCAAGTGCAAAACGTTTCTTTTCCCAAATTCCAATACCTTTTCCTGTCTTTCAGGCAGTGAATTGGACTTTTTGAATGTTGTGGTGCTCTGTGCAAATCTCCTTCTAAGGCTAGCAGCAACTTTTCAAAGTCAAGGCAATCTGAGAGGAGTTCTGATACCTCAGCAGTGCCTCGTTCCAATCTATCTTCGACAGAATCTTTCAGATCTAACGCAAACGTTTTCAGATCTGCAATTGAATCATCCACAGTGCGCTCTGACCAGTTGTACAGAATTTCTGCCCCTTCTTCTGGATTTGCAATCTCCTCTCTACTTACCAATTCCCAGCCATCTAAAATCTCGACACCTTTGAAATGGTGGTTCTCGATATCAGCTAGATGTTTCTTGAAACATGGAAGCTCTCTGACGTTATCCAAAATATCTTGCATCCAAAGCAACAATCTCTCTCCCCAAAAAACGACTTTCCAATGAAAAAAATCGACTGCTTGGGAAAGGACCATCATCTCAGAAAGAGGAGCAGTGATGTCCAAGAGACCGAGAAGATCAGTTACAAAATCTTGCCCAAATACTCTGTATTGGAGAGGAAACTCTTCATCTACCCCCGAGTGAATGGTATAAAATGCTGCGTGTAATACAGGAAATCCCTTCTCGATGGTTCTCCACTGGTTGATTGCTGAACTTAGAAAACGCTGAGCTGCAAACGGTGTAACAACAACTGCTCTCTTCTTCTTTTCTATCGCACTCACTTCGAGCTGGGCATAGCCTTTTCCTCTTGATAAAAGATGATTAAATTCGTTTGCTCGCTTAATAAACTTCTTGAAAAAGGTTTCGGAATTTCCATATTTACCATCTTTGATGTCAGTGGAAGCCAAATTGAGAAGATGAGAGGCATCCCATATCGTTGTTTGGCAAAACATTAAATCATCACAAAGATTTTCCCGTCCTGTTTCTCTGCGGATTGTAGCAAGAAAATCTTCTGCCTGGTACTGACCATCAGCTGTGGTCCCACAATATCTGGATAGATCTTTACGTTCCAGCTTCAGCTTAATCTCTATGGTATCTAAGAGGTTTTGCGCCAGATCCTCTGCACCTCCGCCATCTACATCAGGTAGTCTTTCAGATTCTTCATCCGAAGAATTTTCACCATCCGATTCGGAATTATCGGAAATGGAGTCTTTTGCTTTCGAATAAACTAGTGGAGCTCTCAAAGGATATGCGCATCTTCTTCCGTTATTTTGAAAAACTATATAAGAAGCTTGGCTCGTTCTTCTGTTAACTGTTCCTTTATCAACAACTCCATAAAAGTGTGGCGGCATCAAAGTACTAGGTAGTTCTTGCTTTAAAGTAGAAGAGGTTTTCTCATCGACGTAATCCTCAGCCGCTACTAGCAGTGGAAGCATTTGTTTCCTGCTATGATTAAGTTGCCCAACGTTCACCATGCAGTCATCAAGAAGAGTAACAAGGGTTTCATAGTGAGTCGAAGCAGCCTTCATTTTAACATCAGTTATCATGCATTTTACAAGTGCCTTGGTAGCGGAGAGAGCTGTCTTTCGTCGGTGCCGGTCATCTTCAAGCTCCTTACACGCTAAGAAGTGTTGTTTGGCATGGACAGCGGTAGATATTCCCAACAAATGAGAGCGAATAACAGACTTCAGCAAACGCCAGTCTTTGTTACCACCTTTGATGTATTGCTCTGTTTTCTCCTTACCATGCCACATGCCAGAAGATGGATTTCCACTATTTCTGCCTGCTGCGCATTTTATTGCAACTTGGTAAGGTGAACGATTTATAAGACTTTTGTCTTTGTTACTAATTGATGAAAAGCAAAGACTGCATCTAACTATGCTCTCTTCCATTTCTTCGTCATAAAAAAATTCAATGCAATCAACTTTCTCAACCAGTTCAGTGATGTTTCTGATTTTTTCCCATTCACTGAGGTCTGCAACTACTGGGTGAACATGCATAGGTATTTCGGAGGTAGTTACTTCGCTCTCTTCACCTATTTTCATCTGGTTCATTAATTTGACTACCTCCTTAGCAATATCTTTTGCTGAAGTTTGTTGTGATGAAATTTCTTTGTCACACAAAGATTCTTTTACGAAAGCATCAATTGTTGTTTGGTCATGAATCTTTGGTATTTGCTTCGGTGTTGCGGTGGTCTTGTCAACTGTTACAAGATTTTGTAGGGCATTCCCGTCATTATTGAAATCATTCTCATCGGTGGTGTGGCGTTCTTTGTTGTCAAGCATACTTTGGCTGCATTGTCCATGCTCTTCTTGTGTGAAATCATTGACTCCGCTCGGAATTTCAATAGGTTCCTCTTCTACGACATTATTTTTTTCACATACTGATCGCTTTAAACATGGTTCATCCCTCGCTGGATTCGTATTTTTACGCTTGGAGGCTTTCGTTTTTGCTTTTGATCGCTCCAAGAGGGCAACACCTTCTTCAGAGTTGCTGAGGACAGTCGTAATCCCTGTTTCTAAGTGCTGCCGTGTTTTTCGATGTCTCTCAATGTCGCATGGCGTTCCACTTGCAATAGTGTAGTACCTTCGTCCATTTAACAAGCATTGTTTGCAATAAAGCAGCCTGGAATTTTTCTCCTTTTGTGGGATTTTCGGACCTACTCTATTTGAGTTTGCATTCAAAACCCATGACACTGTAAAAAATTAACAAATTACATCATAGTAGGTAAATTTATCTATGCTAGATTGTGCCAATAAATTAATGCGTCTAAATATTAAATTTGTGTCTTTCAATAAAAAATGCATGCATTATGCATGGCGCATCATAATAAAATATGCTTTTACATATTACTGAAATCGGTAGACCGCGACACCCCCACGTTTTTCAGCGGCCACGCCTAAACGAAACTAACATCACGTGATGTATTCAAACGTACTCGTCTCAGTGCTCGTGATTGAATATTCCGAACTAGTCAAAACAATAACAACACGAAATAAATGCTAAAAGCTTAGTTGTTACGAGGATATGAGTAAATAGTGAAACAAAAGGTAAAGACCAAAGAGTTATTCGTTTGATCTTATTTTCATTTTGTTTATGCTTGAAATGAGCACTGAAATGCTGAGAACTTGAGAAAATTTCAATAGCATTTAAAGGATTCCAACTGCAATTTGTTCGGAATATGTAACCACGAGGTATATTTGAATATATCACGTGTGTCTTTCAATTGCATGTGGCCAGTCAAAACATGTGGGGGTATTGCGGACTACCGCTTTCAGTAACAATGCAATACTCTCAACTTCTTTACTTTGTAAACAAACTTAAATATAAACTTACGCATCGTGTTGGTTCCTCTGATGATTTTTCCGTCGTTATTCAAGTTTAAAGGTGTTTTTGGAGCAGTTGATGGGCCTGGGTCCTCAATATGGATGGAATCACTTGACAGCGTTCGTGTTTCTGCCGTGCCTGTTGTTGTTGTTTCATCATCGCGATCAAACTCAATGTCATGAAAGTTGTTTATTTCATTTATATTTTCTAATGGAATATAAAGAAAACACAAACATTAATTGTTCAAGGTAAAGCATCATCTATGAAAAATGGATGGCAAATTTTCACAAAGATATTACAAAGATTCTCCTGACCTTCTTCCATACTTCGTTGCTGCTGACCACTGAGCTATATATTACCTGGAGAGCGGGCTCCAATCTTTCGCCAGTCAAAAAAGTGAAGCCGAAAACATGGCGG
>JAODVM010365016.1:0-10998 GCA_025400095.1 Phenganax marumi
AACTGTAGCTATCCACTGCTGTTATAGCAGTATAAACGACGCTGCAAATAGTCATATTGCACGAAAGGTGGCTGCCATATTTACTTTTTGCAAGTGACGTATCCGAGCATCCACTTTTAAGCGCTAGATACGCAAATCTGTAAAAAATCTCCTCTTAATGTGCAATGATGTGCAACACTATTTATAGAGCATGTTGTCCAAAGTGTTGAACAAAAACATGGCAGCCATATTCATAATATTGCTGATGTTTTGAATTTCTGTTACAACAACTGCAGAGTTCGGAAGCGCAACAAGAGAATATGGATTTAGTATGGCAATATCTACACAAGTACAGTGGTGTAACTTAACGCTTGCCCGCTTGCCCGGGGCAAGTAAATACAGCAGCGAGCAAGTAAAAGTTTTGTTGTGCTTGCCCAAACGGGCAAGTAACTTTGCCTCAAAATTAAAAGTCCAATAGATCCGATAGACTTTTTCAAGTAGAAATCTAATTATTCTGTTATTTCCAGGACTTTTTCTCATTACACAGTGTCACCAACAAAGTTAAACTTGCTTTCGATGTAAGGTGGCTTTTGTGAGTTTCATGCACGTGTTTATTTCAAAATGAGCGCCCACAGTCACAATTCGCAAAAACCGTTTTAATTCTATTGAATGTCATGTAAACAAGTTGTCGTACATGTCACACACGTGCACGGCTGTATTGAAAAAGTAAAATAAAATGTTTACTGTTTCTGTCAAATGGAGCGATACCTAACCAATTTTAAAGGCTGTTCCACGACATTGGCACAAGCTGCCAAGTCATGTACTCCAAAGTTGTCTCAGAAAACATCTGCGCAGAAAAATAAAGAGTACGATATTAAAAAATGATCGCGACAGTTCGTTGACACTTGGAAAAAAAAGTTTCCATGGACAAGTGAAGTAAAGCGAGATGGAAAAAACTATATTGTTTGTTCCATTTGTAGTGAATACTCAAAAGTAAAAAAAAACCCAAGTGATTATGATTGTAAAAACAATTCGTTTTTGTATGGATGTAGTTCCTTCAGGAAAACGTTGCTGGAATCACACGCAAAGAGCGTTCAACACGTTAATTTTGCCACACGAAAGAAGAACGAACTTAGTGGTGAACCGTGTCATAATAAAATTTTGGTGGTCTTCAGTGAAATGGAGAAATCGTGTCGAATTACTCTCTTCAGAAATGCTTTTGCTGTCTTAAAACGTTTTAAACCATGGACAGACTATGAATTTTTGTGTGAACTAGACATTGTAAAAGGTCTAGATATTGGCAAACCTACCTGAACTGGAACAGTGGAATGCAGTTTGGTCGTGCAATTTGCATGAATCTACTTCATGAAATGTCTCAAGAATCCTTGAAGGCTAAATTTTTCAGCATAATTATGGATGAAGCTACAGATGTTAGTCATAGTGAGCAGGTTATTTTGTATGTGAGATTTTCAAAGTATGGCCAAATAAAAACAAAATTTTGTGGGATCTTCACTGTCACCAGAGCCAATGCCTGTCAAATTACTGATGGCATTCTTAAGAGTCTGAGGGATAGACTAGGTTGGAAAACTAATGAAAATGTTAGTAGTGGACATGGTGAAAACGAGGTCGATCTTGAAAACAATTCAGACAGTCCTGACATGTTAATGGACAGTAGTAGCAGCGAGGATGAAGAAATCGATTCCCTTAACTATTCAGATGTTGAAATTAGCGTAGCTGATGAAGAAGTGGTTCCTGCTGCTACAATTGCCCATGGTAATCAACAACAAGAGACATCCGATGTGAAACAACCTTTACTGGTAGGAATGGCCTCTGATGGAGCAAGTGTCCTTTCTGGAAAGAATGCAGGTGTACAGGCTCTCCTCACAAAAGAAGTCAATCGTTATATGGTATACATATGGTGCATTTCTCATGGGTTGGAGTTATCTTTGAAAGACGTACTGAAACAAAGATGCAAACAATTTCATGATTTGTATGACTTTCTAAAGTCGTATGTGTTTCACACAAGCTCAAACGTTGTACATGCAGCTTTTCAGAATGCAATTAAAGTGAAAAACAGGAAGGGTGGAACTGCAATTGGTTGAGTAGATGGAACCCGTTGGATAGCCCACACGACGCATGCAGTAAAAAATATGCTGAACACAGTGGATTGCCACCAAGACTGCCTAGCTGCTTTGAAGAGTGCTGAAAATTTCAGTGCATCAAGGAAAGCTAAGGCAACATATTTTGAAAAAACACTTCGACAGACGGTGTTTGTTGAAGTTGTGATCTTTATACTTGATGTCTTGAAAGCCCTTTCAGGATTTTCTCTGTTTTCACAGACCAGAAGTATTCCTTTTTCTGTGGTTAAGTCATCACTAGAAACATGCATAGACCGAGTGAAGTTGCTGAAAGACGATACCAGTCATGGCACTGAGTGGCAGAAGTATGTGAAAGGAGATTACCAACATGTTCTCTCCCAGTGCACTTGGTCTGGCCAGGAACACTTACCTGAAGCAACGAAAGTAAAGAAACTGGATATTGTCCTCGACTGTATCGAGCAACGCTGCTCTGACTCAGTCCCCTTAGAACTAGATAAGCTGTCTCCGCTACTGAACATCACTAGTTGGAAGAAGGATGACCTTTTTTCTCTGGATTCTGTGTCATCCAATGGCATCCGCACGTGGAAAGTATCTGACTGGTTGGATGTAGAAATAGACAACATCAACGAGTACATCTTTATAAAAGAGCAGTTGGTGGAATGAGACATCACTATAGAAGAAATCCTTGTTGAGTGGAGAGCGCTAAAGCGAAAACTTCCAGCCTTTGTCATCGACTGGAAGCATCCTAAGCAGATCAGCTGGGAGGACATCATCAGCCATATTTCAGCAGATCGTTTCATCAATCTTATTGGTCTAATTGACTTTTTGGGAACATTCTGACTCTCAAGTGCAGAAGCAGAAAGAGGCTTTAGCCAGCTCAAAGTAATCAAGACAGACAAAAGGTCACGTTTACAACAAAGCCCACTTGAAGATCAGCTGTTGGCTAAGCTAGAAGGTCCATCCCTTGATAAGTTCGACCCAGTTCCTGCCATTGAAGCTTGGTGTGTCAGTGGTGCAAGAGCGAAGCGTCCGTCCTTTATGGAAGGTCAAACATCAAAATTTGGACCCAAACCTAAAAAGAGATGCTAAAAGCACCCATAAGCACACAGAAAAGTAAACACTGAATACTATATATCATTGGGATTTAAGAACACTAAATTGTTTGATTATGTATTCTTGTTTTGTTATTATATGCTTATTTATATGATGAAAAACATAAAATGATAGTGATAAACTTTACTTTAAGAGGGTAAGTACATCATGACAGTATTAAATAATGCTGATAATCCAGCAATCCTCTAAGGTTTGAGAATCTGAGTGAGGCATTAATTAATATAGCCATTAGAGGAGTGGGAGGAGGGCTCCAGACCTGCACTGGTCGTATTTTTACCCCTTGAGAAAATGTGCAAAATAAGTATGTCACAACTCTAAAGAGTTAATATCTTGTATGCCATTGCCTAATGGCAAGTGGATTTTATTCAGGGCAACCAATTTACATGCCCAACTTGGGGCAAGTGGTCCAAAAAGTTAAGTCACACCACTGAAGTATCGATAAAGTAGTTTCCGTACTGTGACAGTGAAACTGAACAATATCATGCCATAGAATATGGCCTATACATAGATTATTATCATCATTGTCTCTGTATGCTGTGAAAGAATCATAGAACTTCCATTTCTTTGCATGTGAAAGATCAGTTTATAATCATAGGAGAGAGTGCTTGGGTTGTTTTGCATAGTGAAGTATTGCTAGCCAGCAAATTTTCAAAGGCCACGAGTTCAAAGGAAATGCATGCAAATTAATATGTTGCATTGTCTCTATTTTTTGGTATTGGACTTTTTGTGTGTGTGTTTCATTTATATTCAAGCTACTTTTTGTGAATGTCATAAAGTTAAGCATAAAGTTTATATCAGCACACTGACAATACACTGCTCTTTTAAGTTCGAAAAATCAAACAAACAAGCTTTCAATTTGAAGATAGCATTTGCATCATCATTTTGTCTTACAAAGATCAAATCATGCACTGACCATTGTGTAGTATTTGTTGTGTTTTTTGTCTGGAGCATGCATGGCTTTCTAATGGTACTTATACATTCTTGTGATCGAGTGTAAAGACGTAGTTTGTGTGTAGTTGCAACTGCAATAGCATGTGCATTTAACTAGCAGAGGGTATTCAAAGATTTATAGCATGTACAAAAGAGTGCCAACCTTTCTCTTTCATATTCAGACTCGGCCTGTTGTCCAACCATCTGCAAGTACTACTTCAACTGCACCCGTACCTGTTGTGCAACCAGCAGCAATACCAAAACCAAAGCAAGCAACTAGTGATCTACTTGGAGATTTAGGCGGGGACCCATTTTCTCAACCAACAGGTAACGTTTTCATTCGACCAGGTCATCTTCGCTAGTTTATTGAAATCTTGATAAGTGAATAGCTGCAGAATACAATAAGACTTGATGTCACTTTATATTTTAAATTACCGCTGTCTGATCGGTTTGGATATGTTAGTGTGATTCAACTAGATAAGTTGTACTTTAGGGGCTGGTTGTTCAAAAGGTGGATAGCGCTATCTATTGGATAGTGAATTTTTGAACGTTTGTAAAAGTGGGGAAAAACTTTCGAAACTTCCGCTTTGGTCAACTATAAAAATATTAGAGACTCTAATCTATAGATACTGTCATAATTTTATGTTACAATGATCAGTGGAATATTTTAGGAAGGCTTCAAAAATCACTATCCAATGGATAGCACTACTAACCTTTCAAATAACCCGCCCCAGCATGTAGCGATACACTTGGGAGTTCAGTTGAGCAGACGGGGTAAATTAAATTGTGTTATTGAAGTAAAATAACAATATAGAACGTCAAAGGTATATCTCTTTGCACATAAAGCCCATTGGGAATATTCCAGGAGGGCAAAACAAATATGCGAGAAAGGAAATTGAGGTGTGAATAGTGTGCTAAGATCAATGACAGTAAACTTATGTCTGAATATCCTTCATGAGTAGCAAGTTCGCGTGTTGTATTCTTGAGGGAAACTCTTTCCATTTATAAGGCCTTTGGTGTAGCGCAGTATTTGAAAAGTGTATGTGGTAGTTACATGATGGCTACTTTCTATGCTCAACTTATACCTGGATTCTTGTTTGTCATATAATGTTGTTTCTACTGAACAGCCCATCCTATTATATATTGCAATCTGTGAACTTGGTGTCTGATAATTTATATTTTGTGTGGAGGAAAAGTTACAAAGGGCTAAATTCAGACAGCTCCAACCTAGAGCATTATTAAAACTCTTTTAAGTGAATTAAACAAGTATGTTTCTTCAGAAGATGATGACTGTGAGCAATCCCAACTCCTTGGATTGAGAAACAGTGTGACCACTATAATCGAACAACTGGCTACTGTTAATAATGAAATTTTATTCTTTATCAATCCGAAGGACATTGGAAATTGTTAACTACATGAAATCCTTAGAGCATCATAACTAAGTTTTGGCAATTGCAGGTTCTTTTTGAAAACTTGAAACAATTTAGCAGGTGCAAAATATAAGTCGTGCCAGTTAATCTTTAGCACAGCTGTTCTTTGTGCTTACAGAAGTGGTGTGCATCGCTAACTGCCGAAATTTCCATGGCCTGAGTTTACTAGGTAACCTTTAATTGGCAAGGGTTCTGGGATTGATACCCTGTTTCAATTCATGATAATTTTTATATTAGTGATATAGATTATTTTTATTATTTAGAGGGTTGTGGGAAAGGGGGGCATGCATCAGTGCAGTATATTGTATATTCTATTAAATGCTTTTTGTAATTTGTTGACAAGGGTCACAAGTTTATCAGCACTTTGCTGTCTGTACCATATTGTCGTGCAACTAAGTTAAAAATTGTGTACGGAATATAAAATCTCTGAAGCTTGGTACTAGTGGGTATGGCTCCCTCCCAAGTAGCCTTAGTACAGTTGCTCCAGTTGGTCAGTATTCATAATCATCTAGTCCTTGTAAGCAGTCAATGAATTGTGGTTAGATTCCTTATAGTTTTTCGTGGCGAAAACAACAATACAAGTATTAGTTTGAGGGTACACCTGTTATATTTATTATTGCAAAGCTTTCTGTTCGTTAACCCGAACTTTTAACTGTTGCTCTGATGAAGGTTCAGGTTAACGGACCGAAAGCCTTGCAATAATTAATACATGTGGTGCACCCTCAAAATGATAATTATATGATAGTGATTAATTGAAATCAGGAGCTTATAAGTAACATAAACAAATGCATTTTCTAAGAATATAAATAATGGTGTTAGCAAGCTTTTTAAGTTAGTTAAGAATTTCATAAAATCTAGTAAATTTAGTTTTAAGAAGAACATCATACAGTAAAGAGCTTACATTGAAGTTTTGACAATTAACTGTTCATATTGTAAACTCAAACTAAGAAAAGGCAAAAATTTAGTACCGAATGCAGAAAGTGAGTGATAAAAACAGTGTTTAGTGTTGATGCTTTAGAAAGTTTCTACCTGTCAATTTTGTTCAAAAAACTTAGGGCATCGACAACAGCAGGTTTGTTACATGTAATCAACTGCGAAAATGTAATTGATTAATTGGGAGCAGCTCTAAGCCTAAGTATCACACATGTAGTCAACCAATCGATCATCCATATAGCATCCAAGGCCAAGAACCTAGTCCTATACAAGCCAAGAAGGATCTGGGAATCTGTATTGCGAACGACCTAACTTGGTCAAAAGACATTTTAGACCATTGTGCCTGGCCCAAGAAACTTCTTGGCTTTGTAAATTGATGTTCAGAGGAAACAAGAAATGTGAGGACTCCCCAGACTCTGTATTTGCCTTTGGTTTGCTCTTTTTTGGGCTGGTCAATCCTGGTCTGATCACATCAAATCATTTGCCTCATCAAATGTGAGGAGCGCGTCCAAAGGAAGGCAACAAAGTTCATTTTAAAGATTCTATACCTGTGTAGCAAGACTTATGAATGAATGAATGAATGGGATTTATTAAAAACTTGACTGGCAGTTTACAAATAAACTGAAAAATTCTAGTGAAGACATTACAATGATAAGAATGAACTAAACTATAAAACTATGCAGTTAGACTACAATAATTCTTACTATTTTACATAATGTAAATACAAAGGTCAACTGAATACCAAAGCAGGTCAGGGTAGTAAATCTCATTTTTGCACACATGTAGGTAAAAAAGCTGTTATAAAATCTGCTTGTACAAGTTTTAAAAAGCGGTGCATTTCTAGCATGTTTAAAATTATAGTGATGGGGGTTCATGCTAGGTAAAAGACCAGACATTATACTGGCAGTGCAAAAATTTTCTTCGCAAAATCTCTTGCACAAATAATTCCTTCTGTTAGCAAGTGATCGCAGTCTGAGTTCCTTCTGGCTGTTATGAAAGGTTAGGATGGTTGATTTTCAAGACATGACGTTGAATATCTTCAATTTGCTCTTGCGGAAAAGTGGGTAATGAAAAGTGCCATACAAGACAGGCACATTCCAGAAAAGGTTGTATGAGACCGCTATATACATTGAAAAGATCCCTTCGTTTTACGCCATTCTGTTTCAATATTTGATGTGCGTATAGACGTTTTCTGGCTTTAGAGCATATATGATTAATGTGAGTCATCCACTTAAGATCCGCAGTTACATATACTCCAAGAAGTTTAACAGTCGAAAGAACTTCAAGAGGTTGGTTGTCATCAGATAAAGCTGAAAACGAATATGAGGTGTTGGACGGTGATATATTAAATTCTTTGGTTTTTGTAGCATTTAATCTTATATTGTTATTAAGCAACCATTGGTTCACATAATCGATCTCACACTGTAGAGTCCATGACTTCAAGTCAAATGTTTTGATAATTTCTGTAAGCGAACAGTCATCGACATATTTATACGGTGGTGCTTCTAATTTCAAGTCGTTAACCATAATAAGAAAAACAAGTGGCCTAATTTGGTCCCTTGAGCCGCCCCAATAGTAATTTGTCTCCAACTTGATTTGTGGTTTCTCACTTTGATGCATTGTTGTCTGCTTTGGAGAAAGCTGAAATGCCAGTTCAACAGTACTGAAGGAACACTAAGTATTGATAGTTTGTGCCTGACAATGTTGTGGTCGATTCGATCGAAGGCTTTGGAAAAATCAATTAGGCAAGTTCTGATTGCAGTATTTGGTAATTCTAAAGTGGAAATCCAGTAATGGACTAAGTGCACAAGGGTGTGTGTGGCAGAAGATTTTCTATGCTGCCAAACTGGAACAGGTCGATGTGTGGCATTACAATAGGAGTAAGCCATTCAAACAGAAAGCGTTCTATGATTTTGCTTAAGACTGGTGTCAAGGAGATCAGTCTGAGATCAGTTTCATTCAATTTTGGCAGTGTAACCTTTCATAGTGGCAGAACATCAGCAAATTTCCACGGGTTAGTGGCAATACTGTTTCTGATAGACATGTTGAAAATGGAAAATACGGGATTACTCAAAGTTTTAGCACACCTTTTCAAAAGCCAGTTTTGAATTTCGTCAGAGCTGGTTGCCTTGTGTTCTTTTATGTGTGGTAAACGATCTTCCACTTCTTCTGAAGATATCAAATACATGTTGGGAACACTAGCCTCTGGGATCTGTTGAAAATTTAAGGAGAGGATATCACTAGATACTGGTAAAACAATTCACGGATGCCTTCTGCTAGCTGATCGTATTGAAGTATTGAGCCATTTACCTGCATACTTGTTAAGGGATGTTGGTTATGTTATCGCACCACTTTTTGGGATCTGTGTTATGTGTGTTGTTAATTTTGGTGTCATAATAATATATACAGGCAGTTCTACACTGGTTTGTAGCTCTATTTTGATAAATCTTGTATTTGTTAAGATCCTGTCGTACTCAAGCAAGTTGACATTTTTTAATGCAGGTCTTGATAATCTGGGGTAATCCACGGTTTGTCGTGGGCATAAGTCTTGACAGATTGTGTCAGAAGACAATACTCAATGGCATTAGACATAATACACTGGATCACCTCCAATTGCTCTTCGCATGAACTTTGTCTAAAAATTGGTGTCCGATTTACTGTTTGTAGAGTTGAGGTTAAAACTTGTTTGTTTGAAGCTTCAGAAACACGTTGTACTCTCATACTTGGAGTGCGAGGGGCTTTTTTCTAAGAAGGTTGCAACACAATACTACGATGATCTGATACACCGATGGGAGGAGAGATAATAGGTTTGTAATAAGATTCCATGTTACTGTACACTTGGTCAAGGACACGGTTTCCTCTGGTTGGTTGTTTAACGAGTTTGTTTAACTTGAAAGAGCAGCAGAGGTTGCATGGACGACATTGGTGAAAATCTCCTATGACCAAAATGCCAGAATTCTAATGGGTGGTAAGAAATTGGTTGAGGCAGCAAAAAATGTGGGATCTAAGGCTTTTATCATCATTATACAGAAGATGGTAAACAGTTCCAAGTATTATGGGGTTAATTCCTCTAGGAACCATTTGCTTTCAATTTCAGGATCGCGTATGTTGTCCACATCAATACAATTTAGTTCGGCACATATGTAGGTGCAAATGTTGCCCCCACGTTGATTATCGGACCTGTCCCTACGATAAGATGCATATCCAGATTGGGATATAAAATTGTCTGTTAGATTTGAGTTCAACCATGATTCAGTAATCACTACGATGTCATAAGAGTTCAGAGAGATTAAAGTAGAAATCTCATCCACTTTATCATAGACCTTACATTACTCAAGAAAGTATGAGGAGATTTATAGCTCGTTTTTGGTGGTGCTGTGGAGGGGTATGTTTGTTTCTTTTGCTGCTTAGTTGGAGGAATTTGGGCTAAACCGATATTTCTATTCGTTTCGTTCAGGTTAAAACTGATACTAGTTTTGGGTGGTCCTTCCAGGATATGTTTCGATCTAGAGCAGCTCTCTCCCAAAAAGTTTTTTTGGTCTGAGGAATGGTTCAAATCGAGTCCTATGAGGGCTATGTGATTTGGTTTGTTGTTTGTTAGTATAATGCTGTCTTATTTGTTGTACGCTTATGTGTCTTCTATTTCTTTACTTTTGTGATTTTTAGTGCGCACGTTGTAGAGTTTTGAGGTGGTCAATTTGTCTGGACTTGTATTTATTGATGTGTTTTATAAGTTGAGTTTCAAAGCTTACTGCATTTGGGGGTTCAGTATTTGGGGAATTACTGTGAGGTGAAACATGGAAAATGCTGTGCCTTGTTTGCTATGGTAATCTTGTATTTGTATTTCAATTTTTTCGCCCCCACTGCTTGCTAAGTGTTCTTCACTACCTTTAGCTTGTTCAATTGAAATGAAATTGATTGATAATTATTATCAGTAAAAAATAAGCCTTGGTTATGTGTTGTGGTGTTACTGTTTAATTGTTTGGGTAAAGGATTAGGTTTGATTTTCAAAATGCTGAGGTCTTTGTTCATATCATTTGTAATAGGTTGAGTTGCATTATCGGTCACATTCAGTTGATAAAATCTGAAGTGAGATGTAGATCTTCAAGGTTGTTGATCTTCAAGGTTGTTGCTGTTAAACTGTGTAGGTTTACATACTAACAAGATCCCTCTTTTGAACCAAGTTCACTAGTCCATGTTGATGCGAATCAATTACCAGAACTTTATCTTGGAGCTGCATGAATTCAAGCCCTAAATTTCTGTTCTTATACTTTTCTTTCTCAAGGTCAATCTCCAAAGAAGTTATTTTATTGCTTAACTCAATTACCTTTTATAAATAGGGTGTATGAATCTTTTCAAGGTTGTTGCACTGATGAAGCTCCAGGTTAACCAACTAAAAGCTTTGCAATAATAAATATATATGGCTTTAAGAAACAGATTAACCATGGTGAATGGTTTAGTTGCCTAGTTCTGAAAAGAACTGTTTAAAACACTCAATAAGATTGAGATATCAG
>JAODVM010365127.1:0-27563 GCA_025400095.1 Phenganax marumi
TTCGCCTCGTATTTTCAACTCCTCTCGGCGTTTGGAAATCGGAGGAAGTTCTCCTACTCGTGTTTGAACTATTACATAATGAATAAAATACATTATACTATCATTTAGCAAGAGAAATAAAGGAACGAAGACTCACTAGTTAAGTTGAGGCGCACACATTTTTTATGTTCTGGAGAGTCAATATTGGGTAATGTTGAGCATGGCCGTACGAATGATGCCATGTGCTTGGCTCGCCCAATGGTGAATTCATTGACACAAATATATTCCTCGAGTATTCTGCATTCATCTTGGCAAAAGATGCGAGGTTTTGGATAGTCAACACTTAAGTCGCACGGAGGAAATGCTGATAAACAAAGAGCCTGGAATGCGTAAGGCTGACATTGTTTCGAGATGTACCCAGGAAGAACGTTAAACAACATTTCCATCTGCAGTTCTTTCTGTGCTTGTGCTTGCAACGGCTTCACAAACACGAACTGGTTGCCAACAAACTTTGAACATAGTCGACCAGCATAGCGTTCACATTTACTACAAAAGAAAACAAATTTCACGTCAACTCACTTCCAACTCCACTAAAAAAAAACATCGCTGTTTAAACGGGCTCGTGTCCAATATAGTTTGTACTGTGCAACTGATCGAGACACAAATTTCTCCAAAAAGCGCGCAACTTTAACATTGGAAAGAATCTTCTCGTGACTTTCTCCTACAATTTAGAAATTTTTATAGAAAATACTTCTTGTCTTCTATGGAAGTAAATGAATTCCCGGAATAACGGTCTGAGATAGAAATAAAAATGCACAAAATTATATGTTGTGCTTTATTTGCAATTGAATGGTAAAAAGGCTTTTGATACCGAAAAGTCCCTCTACATGTCAAAAACGAGCTGTCTAACTTAAATCATAAATTTCGATAAAATATTTTATCTTTATAAGCGAAACATGTCAGATTGTACCCTCAAGAAGTGCTAAAATTTCTCTCGCTCTCAGGCTTCAAAATGCGATTTTCGTAGAAGTCATGCAGCCTCCTAGCCTGCGAACGGGCTCTACTTTATGAACGATGCATGCATGGAACGAAGATATCAATCTTATTTCTCGAGCCCGCGATTCTGATTGCCAAGAGCTAGTCCTGTCCCAGGCACCTAATTATCGTAGCTATAATTGCCTGAATTTGGCCTACACTAATTTCATTCTACACCTGACACTTATTTATTGAAATTCTTCAATTCACGACAAGCCGGTCTCGTATCCGTGCTTATTAAATTGTAGCCATTCCTAAGCCCTTGAAACCAAGAGTATTTTGAGACTCCCAATGCAAGAATCGATGATTTACTTTTTCAGTCATCAAAGCTAAACTTTTATAATTAATGTAAACAACTCAGTGTGAAGTTAAAATCAAGGTGTGGGGTCTAATTTATCAATTGTTGTGAAACAAAAGAAAATTGATAAGTAAAAAGTTAAATTGCATCGCCATACAGCAAATGACCAGTTAAAGCGATCTTGTAAGATTGACTGAAGAAATTACGTTTTACCAATAATATAAAGAACAGAATACTTGAAAACATCGAAGAAAAATATTACGTTTCAACAAACCTGTGTTTAATTTATCTCTGCAAGGGACACGCGCACACGTATTGATTTCGTTCATGGTAAGATTAGATTCGAGGAGTTTAAAACGAGATACACTTGAAATGATAGACATACAATGCCGAACTCATTTCAAAATAGATTTCAAAGCAGTGATACTGAGGTACAACAATGAACACAAACGAACTACAGTGTATTGATGGAAGCTTCTAGTCTGTGCATTAATGTGGTGAAAATGTCTCTTTCCAACCTCCTACATTTAGAAGACAAAAACTGTCGGGAAATGGTGTAGATTCAAGGCACAATACACCAGAAAGATGGTATCTTCAAAAAACACCGCAAATTATGTTAACGAGCTCTCAAAATTCGTAGAACAATTTTAGCAGTCTACACTCAGGTTTTCTGGATGTGTACAAACTGGACCTCGTAATTTACTCTTCGAAATTGAAACGCACGGCAGCATAACAATGCAGAAAAAAATATTGGAACGTAGAATATTAACTTCAAGATATCATCAAGTTTTTATTGTGACCTTAGTAACCTTTGTTACAATTATGTTGTCCTAGTGATAAAGACCACCCTAATGAACATGTGTACTGTTTGTCAAGGCAGAAATCCGATCAAAAGAGCGGCTTCGAGCACGCTTCTTGAATATTCTTCCTGTTTTCGTTGTGTAGACATCACATTTCAGATCAAATTTTGAATGAAGCGTATCTCAAGAAAACTCATCTGCGCATGCTACAAAAAGCACTTTAAAACAAGCCTTAAATTACTCTCACTAATTTTTCAAAACCCCAACGGAAAATTAAGTTAGTAATAGCGTTGTCTGGGAAGGAAATTACTCTTGTAATACAATTAAACGGATTCAATGATTCCCTAATGAATTGCATTGTTTTTGTAAAGTAGTGCTGGAACGATGCTGCGTTTGCCTCACGCCTTCTTAAACTTATACATGACCAGCAGTATTTTATCATTTCTGTGTGGTTCACAACGCATGGGAATCAACAGTCTCAAACTTTGTCTTTTTAGACATATGAAATAACAGCCAAAAAGCTTTCGCAACTGAAAGATTACAAATTGAATATTGTGCAATATAAGTAATAATACAAACAATCGTAAATGGTCGTGCTTTCAATAGTTGGTTCCCCTTGTCAGGTATTCTATATACAACTACCATGATGCTTTGGGGACGTTTTGTTGGCAATGCCATAAAACGTCCGAAAGGCGTCCTGGTACTTGTATTCAGAATAAGAACAAGGATATTAGACATCAAACAACATCAATATTAGTGATACAGAATAATTTTCTACAACAGCTGTGATATTATTCTAACAATATTGATGACTCTTTAAAGAAGTAATAACTGCAAACAGAATTTCCGTCAATTATCTCAAAATGACTTCTAAAATACTGATAAGCTGTCAGTCTTGTAAAGTCGCCTTAATTAAAACCAGTCAATCAAGTAGAATAATCTTGCATTCCGGGAAAAAACATCGCGAGTTTATTTCAAACAGTAAGAGATACACATAAATCTAGCAAAGCACTAAATAACTAACCCTATGCTGTTCCTGAAGGAAAACATTTATAAACTTACTATAGTTCAAAAGCTACATAAGCCTCAGGCACTTTTGCATCGCTATAAAATACTTTGTTGCTCACATTATTCTTCAATGTCAAAAGATTTTTTTTGAAATTTTTCAGTTAAAAATGTTTTTTAAACTTATATTCACGTTCTTCAGCTCATATACAGAACTATCATTTGAACAATGCCAGATATGGAAGGCTTCCTAAGAATTTTTTTGTGGCAATTAAAGTCTTAAGTGATTCCATATTTTCTTCTTTCCACTTTTTAGAAGTCACGCATGACGGTTGACGTTGATATTGTTTTTCTTTGCATTGGTGTTGCAAAAGGTGTTTAATTTTCCCCCCTTGAACATGCGTATACATTAGATTCGGACCTTGCGATAAACTCTGAAATCTTAATTTCTCTTCATGGGCTCAGGAGTCAAGTTTCACAGGTGCTCAGCGACTGGATGATATGGAATGAATAGAAAATTACTGCTTGCTCAATTGAGATTAACAACTGCGGAGGCGTACATTTTGCAAACAAAGTAAACACTAATAAACTGGTTGAAATTATGAACATCGATAGTAAAAAGTTGGGTTTAAACATTGTGCAAAAATATAAGTTGCAAGTAATAAAATATAAATAGAATTGTCTAAAAAGATAACATTAATTACTGCAAGTTGTACGTGATTTTGTAATTCAAGTATATGTAGATCACATAGGCTGCAATAGAACTTGTGCGCATTAAAATTTAATTAAAGTACTTATTGTATAGCGTGTAATAAAAGTTGATCACATTCCAAACCGACAAACTTGCAGTGCGCTTTCACACGGTGGCTCCTGCTTGAATCAATTTAGAACAGTTCGTCACAATATTACGTTCAAGGGTCCTCCTAGTATCATTGAAAGTTTTGAGTGAGAACAACACGATTTGAATTTTTTGATTGAAGGCGAGGCGTGGCGTGCCTTTTAGAGCTGAGAGGAATGGAATGTTGCCAAATGTTTTTCTGAAACTACTATATAGTGAGACAGCATTACTCAATGTCAAAATTGTCCGCGAAACTAATTGTCTTTAAAAACAAGACAAGCAGTAAGAGATGAAATAACGCTGTGTTATCTCGATGAGTGGAACGTTCCACACAAACATTTTCTGAATCTTATGGTGTCGCGACCATTAATTGTTGACCAATTTTCATTTCAACATTTGCTCATTAACAAATACCGCACATGCACAAACAATTCCGCGGTCATTTTAATGAACAGCGAGTGAAGTGTAAGACAAGTTTGATTTCAGTAACCTATGCATGTTGTCCATGCTC
The DNA here is from genome assembly GCA_025400095.1 of Phenganax marumi. Classification (NCBI taxonomy): domain Eukaryota; kingdom Metazoa; phylum Cnidaria; class Anthozoa; order Malacalcyonacea; family Clavulariidae; genus Phenganax; species Phenganax marumi. The sequence goes on from JAODVM010365127.1 coordinate 4,467, forward strand.
ATCATGCACTAGTCATGAACATGAGGTTTAACTGAACCACTATATACGTCTCAATAGGTTAGCAAGCACTTAAAAGAACGTCAAAATTACAATATTTGTATCTGCTGTAAATGCAGTTTCGATTTTTATTATGTATGCAATGTTTAAGACGCAATTTTCTTTGCTCTAGAAGTTAAATTCTTTTCAGATTTTTGAAATAATTAAGCAAAGAATGATCATTAAAGAACTTAGTTAGACAGAACTGTTTTAAAGAATAAGTTGTCTACATGTCTCCGTAAATAATTAAAGACAAACATTAATTCATGTTGATATGACTTTGACGTAAGAAAACAAAAATATACTCAGACAAAAGGACTAGAAAATATCTCAGTTAGGCCGCGTGTAGACGTCACATTTTCGTCCAATTTAAGATAAAATGTCTTTTTTCTTACGATTTTAATCCATGAACAAATTCTAACTGAGTTTACAAAACATTCAAGCCTAGTCAATATTTTCGGTTGAATTCTCGGGATTTGCTGTTTCAAATGCGACGAATTGAATTCGACGAAATCAACCAGAACTAAGCGTTTCATTCGTAATTTGTAAGTTTAAGAAAGATGAGAATCAAAGATCGATGACGTAAAATAAATTTTTGTCATTGATTTATCATTTCACGATTGTTTCTACTAAGATTTTAATCTGTCTCATGGCTCGCCATAAAATGACTATTTCAAGCATCTAATCCCATAGCGCAAACATATCAGTCAAGTTACAGAATGCTTTTGAACAATGTGCTGCTCGTATTGGATGTTACATATACAAATGGGCAAACGAATGAGAAGAAAAGTGTGTTATTTAACTTCTTCATTCTAGACTAGACAATAAAAACACACTTTGATGAGTTCATCAATCTTTTATCATAATAAATATAAACTTTACTCACGTCATGTGAGCGATCGAGTGAAAACTTGATGAAATGGAAAAGACATAACAAAAAGATGGATAATTGACAATAAAATAGATGATCATCTTTAATTAGCCTCGGCAACTAATTGTTCTTTCACAAAAGACGAACAATACTGAATCTATTGCTCAGTGTAACTCCACAACTTTTGACAATAACACTCTTGTTTTGAAAAGTAAAGAATTTTAAAAACAGCAGGAATAAACTTCAAAATCCTTCCACAATTTCCACATGATATATAATATCGCGAAAAGCGAACAACTTAATAACCAATTTCAGATTTCTTCCCACTTAGAGTCAATATTTGTTTACCTATGTTTAGTTACGGATATATTTTTAGCTTAATGATTTTTGCGTGAGTTTAAAATCATTTGAATACTATTTAAAGAATTATGTGACTTATGTATAATCCTCAACCTCTCGTGGTAATTTGAACGACTTAATATAGTATCGAAATGATCACTCTTGAAATGTTAATACACAGTCCCATATATTCCTTAAAAAGGCGGCAAGGTAGTTATCATAATCAAGACTTTCAACCACATTGTAACTACTCTATAACCGAATAATTTGCTCTCTATTTCAAAATTAGAGTAAACGTTATAATACTTTTTTCGTCAAGGCACAAATCGTGTACCACCATGGAAAACTTATAAAATTAACCGGGTTTAACTTTAATTCGCCTGGCGCAGTCACAAGAATGTTTAAAAAGTTAGGTAAATAACAAACGCAGTCATGCAGTTCTTTGCGTACACGATATCTCAAGTTCCTGGCACTTAGCTACACCAATTTGCTTTTACAGTAATTATACAAACTTCTTCATATTCTTGTTTGCCTGACTCAAGTTAAGTATAAATGGCGTCATGATAGCTACTAAAGGTGCGGCAAAAAACGTGCAAAAGTGTCAAAGGTATTTTAAGAGCTTGTTCTCCGGAACTGTGTCTTTGATCGTGAATTGAAGAGGAAGACACTAATGATAAACATCACAGATTCTTGAAAGCTTAAAAAATCTGCATGGCGTTTGTCGTCGAAAAGAATTAATCACAGTGTGCTTTAAAAGACAAGTTACAAAGTTAATTTGTCTTTTCGGAAATTAGAGATTTATATTCTATCATTCTAGATTGGTTAATCGTGTAAATCATTCGGGTCCGTTCGTTGCAACACTAAGAACGTTTTGTTTGCATTAGGGTAATGAAGCGATGCAACGCAGCGCAAACATCGAAGGGAGAAAGGTCATTTCTCTGATAATCAGCGATTCAAAATCATGTTCATCTCACAAGATTGTTCCATAAAACTGCGGGAAAATAGTTCACGTTCAGAAATTAAGTTAGTATACAAAAAAGTATCGCAACTATAATTCAAAAAATACCATTGAGAAAAACCAATACAGAGCTTTTGTTAAAATCCAATTTCGCTCTTTATGACCATATGTGCACCACATGGAAAGCGAAATTTGCGTTAATCGTCCGCTATTAATAGATTATTCGTCCGTATCTTAGTAAACATTGCATTGTGTTGGTCATGACAAGCTGGTTAAGCACATAGTATTCTTCATTTTATTATAAAGCGAGTGAACAATCACAGAAGCTGAACTCGGTCAAAACATTCGGCAGACGCCATACGGCGTTTAAGCTGGTTGGTCATGCCAGACACCGCATCCAGTTCAATAAATAAGCACAAGCATTCTGACAGTTCGTGTTAGTTTAAAGTTTAAATATTTGCATTAAGCTAGCGACATGGACGTGAGGAAATGTTGTGGAATGGTAATGATACGAGAAGTCTATAACAAAACTCAAGCTGCTTGCAGTTTGATTGCTGATGGCCCATTGAACAGTATCAGATTACATGCACAAAACTCAAATAATGGCAGTTCAACTTTTGCGTTTAGCCAAGAAATGGTTAGAAAAACTTTGTAGCGAAACGTGAGATCTAGCTGATTTGTCGCAGTTCACGCGACCACAAAGAAAGAGTACGTCTTGCAACTTACCTTGGCAGTTTACCATCTCCCGATGAAACATAATCTTGCGTCGTCGAGTCTACAACATACAAGGCTCGTAAGTAATCTGGCCATCGTGAAGATATGATTCTCTAGTCATAACTACAAACTATACCACTCTCGACAAACGTCGCTATCACTACGAAATACACACTTGCCCAAAAAAACACGCGCGAATCCAAGGCAAAGTTTCGCTACGTTTTGGCGATCCAACTGGGTACGTTGCATATGAAGCTAATCAGACTGGGATAAAGTTAACACGAAAAGGCAGTTGAAAACAAATCTCGCGCATTTTTATCAAACAGGCAAAGCGAGCTGAATGAATGAAATACCAAAACAATGCAGCGAGTATATTGCGCGTGTTTATAGAACAAATATTAAAGTCTAAAGGTGAGTTTTGCAGTTGTACATCTTCACTAGCTGTGGTACTTCAAACACGCTTTGCGAAGACGACATGTACACCACACTTATAACGTACCTGCGTGGCTAGTAAGACTTGCCAGAAGCATAACAAGAAAGGCGAATAAAGGCATGATCGAAACTTGTTACAGACAGACAACTTTACGTTAGCCGTGCGACACCATCACATCGTAATGAAACCCCCATTGCCTGCAAACACTAAACTCTCCTGCGGGTGACGTCATTAAGCCCCTCCTCCTGCTTTATGTGAAATTGAATTATTGATGAATGTCCAAAAAGCGAAGTGTCGTGTTACTTTTGAAGCACGAAAGTGCACAAACAATGTCAAGTTCCTCCTGCAAAATAGATTTAGTGAGATAGCTCAATAAGAAAATAGTTTTGTAGAATACTGAGGTGCGCGGTGCTCGGCCTGCTGTGAGGCAAGCAGCGTGAGGTGTATAGGATGTTTGCTAACATGGAGAACTAAGCAAACACTGGGATAATGCTCCTGATCTGTCATCTTTCAAGCGACATAGTAATCCGCATAATTTCGATTGATGGAGCATCGGAATGTGCGACTGTTGACACTGACCTCAACCATGTGCGCTCACTGGAGCGTTCAATTGAAACAGTGATAGGGAAACCCGACCAAAATACGATTATAATGTACATTTCTGTCATGTTCAAAATATATTTAAGAAGAAAAACAAACTAATTCGAGAAGTATAAGTGATGCACCCTGCGGTGACCGTCTTGTTTTAATCACTCAAAAATGGCGGCCATACTCCATTCGTCATTCAGCGAACACTCGACATTATTGTTGGCAAGTTTCAATGAGTTTGACACTTGGGAGGAAACATTCCCATGAAAAGTTTTAGCCATAAATAATTTTAAACAGCGATTGAATAAGTTGTTTGTTTCAATAAAATAAATTGTACTGTTCGGGGTGGTCATTTTAATCTGCCTTGATGAAATGTACAAAATTGCCAAAAATATTTGACAATTCAAGAGAAGTTTGCCTTTTGAGTGGATCACTCCCACTAAATGGCGCGCGCATTTGTAACTGCCCGCAGATTGAGTTTCGTTGATGACTCGTGATGCGATTCTGTTGCGGCGATCGCGTCCTGTGCTGTCCCACTGTTAAAAGAAACAATTTAATTGAAGGGGTATGCCGGCGATATAACAACATTTCCTTTGCAGCAATTCATCACTCAGTGAAACATTACTCAAGCTCCCGCCTCGTATTTCATTGAAAATAAGGCTCATTAAGATTTCTACCATCACTGCAATTTCATTGTAAGCAAAAAACGCCGGTGCAGAATAAAAGAATAGCAAACAACATAGACCGGCATGCTTATTCTTTAAATAATTGAAACTGGTGCGTAAGTAGATCATATCATGGCCTGCTAGTAAGTTCAACACTCATGCCGATACTATTTGTTATTTTAATCGCAAAGTCAAACATGTTTCTGTCATTTAGTGATTAACAAGGTCAACATGAACGCACAGAAGGAAAAAGTCGTTGCGTATTTTTTACAACTCGTTGTATCACTGACACTCGACAGACTATTTTTATGAATCCAACAATTCAAAACAGTTTGGTTAAAGAATGCGCCAGCAGAAACCGGCCTTCTGGCGACGTCAATAAAGGTGCGCGAGCACACCACTTTTATTAAAAGCAAGAACTCTTTTAGATTTGCAAGCGCTGATGGATTTCTTGAGTAAAAAATTTGCTGATCATTCAGCACGCGCATAGCTGTAGGTAGTCAATGATTTTAGTTGGATCGTGTTTCGAGGCTTCAACATTTCATTATGAAATGAAAATAAACTTTACTCTAATAAGGCGGAAAAACAAAATGGAACATCCCCACATTATGACAGAAGGCTGACACCTATTTCGTGTAAAATTATACACATCTTATCGAAATTCGCGGCGCGTAAAAATCCTAAATTACAACGATCAATATGAAATCATCAGCTAAACAAAAAGAACAATTCGATATCCTGTCGTGGATGATGAGATGTTGCACTGGGGTAGTGAAGGTCAATAATTCATTTTTAATCTTAATTTAAAACAAACGTCAATCTTAAGTTAATGAGAAAGCACTCAGGAAAGACAAATAGTTTGTTTTTTGGTGTTCTTCACATTTCAACACTTGACGACTGCACACTTGTCCCGCTTGGTGGAGAGTGATGGCGCTTCTTTGCAAAAAGTGAATGTTGAAACTATTCATAGTCTCAGAGTCAATTATAATATCTTCATGCTCACAAGAACGCACTCAATACACTAAATAGTTTGATTACGGTCTTCTTTATAAAGACAGCGATTTTCATAAAGTGGAATTGCATTGTAAAGACTTTTGTAGAATTGTTTACTGATAAAACTAATGCTAAATCATCAAACATGATTGTATAATTCTTATCGTAGAGGTTTGATGAGTTCATGTAACATGGCAATACTCTTTTTTTCAAGTACAGTTTTAATGAAAGGCGACAATTGTTACAAACGTAGAAATTAAGTAGAATTAAATTCGTGATTCCTTTACGAAATTTTATCCGATCTATCAACAAGACTCTTCCGAATTTTTCTCACAAAACGACAAAAAACCTAAAGAGGCGGAACGCACTCAAAGACTGCGTACCTCCACCAGTGTGTTATGGAATCTCTTTGAGTTCCCGAAAAAATTTTCCATCATGAATAGAAGGAAACATTGATTAGGAAGCTTTGCTCTCGAAAACATAGGTAGGTAGTAATAATTTTAGTTGAAGTTTCGAGTAGTTCCATGGTATTTTGTAATTTAACATCATGTTGTGTTGGTAAGTACCGCTGATGTAATGAGTGTAGTCCTGTAGAATAAATAATCAGAAGTTCCGGGTTCGAATCTCAGCCAGCAGAGTTGGACTCCCAACAGTTTCTTAGGGTTATATATAAACAACATGGCGTAACGATTCTATCTTATGAACAAACCAATGTAGACACAGAACAAGTTACACAGGAATTTGTGCTAAGGACTTTGACGAGCCCAGACTTATTAGATAGAGCCTGAAAGACTGGAACCCTTCTAATCTGGTACGTGCTCTCTCAAAATTCAGGAAGAAATGTTGGAAATTGGATACATTTATTTGTACTTGTTATATATAATCACGTTTGTGATTATTTTCAGATCAGTGCTTATTAACTGAGATGACATACAAATAAGATTGACGTCAAGTGTGAGTCACTCATGTGTACAAAGTACAGATTATACTGTTCATCTTTTGACATTGATTCTGTAGTGCTATCCGTGAACAATGAGAAAGAGAATGCAGTAGGTCCTCTCAAAGGTGTGTGTGTGAAAATGTTACAAACATGTTCCATCACACACACTAATTAAAATAGGCAGATTAATTAGCACATATTTGTGGCAATTTCAATAGATCAAAGAAATAAGAATGACTTCTTGTATTCTCACAATACTCAAATCGAAGTTAAGTCTTTTTATAGATGCATCCTTTTGTGAAGTGATTACGTGAAACAATTAATTTTCGCCGCGATTTGTCAATATTGCAATAAACAACTTTGAAAGAGCAATTGATGAGATGTGCTTCATAATCGAAGGAGCCGACTTTTTATTTCATTTGTCAAGTGTTTTGCGCCTTGATTGGTGCTTGAAATTTCCTTATTTGCTCAATACAATGTTGCTGCACCGCTCGTTGATAGATTATAATTAACTGACTGTAGAAGAAATTTATATATCTGTCAAAAAATGCGATTATTCAGTGAGAGCACCCCGAGCTAGCCAACTGTAATGTACAGGTGGGGAAATGTGAGCCAGTTTTCATACTGCGTCGGTGAGCTTTCAAAAACCCCAAGCAATAATTAAAAAATTGAATCAAAATATTTTTGCGTACCATCAACCATTCGACGACAGTACAGTGCAGCAAGTTATACATCCACATTGAATTATTTAGATAAAACTCACTCCGACATCGATAATTAGTTGAAACGTATATAATTTGTTTGGAGTTTGTAATCTTAAAAAACTAGTTATTTTCCGCAACATTTCAATGAAAGAAAACAATTTTCTTTCTTCTTAATTTGAGAATATTACGCCTACAGAAAGCATTTTGCCCCCTAGCAGTCCTAACTGACAATCTTGTGCAAAACTTCACAAGTGTTTCAGGATTTCCTGTCACCAAAAAAGTAAAATATTTTCTTCAAGTGGGTAAATCAGTTTGTGTTTCAAGCTAAAAAATATCGAGTTACCCTCGCTTTTCAACTACTTCTGTCTCTAAGGTGTCCAGTTTCGTATTGTGCAAAATATCGGGGAGGAGAACGAGACACATCCAACATGTTTGTGATTGTCGCAATACTGAATGGTTGCAAAGAAAATTTTTAATTGCATTCTATTTATAATATAATATGCTATTTATAATGTTATTGATTGTAATATTCAAAAGTACAAAATTGTAAAAAACAATTTTAAACAAAGGCACTCGAAGACAGAATACCTCCGCAAATGTGTTTTAGTATACTGAATATAGTCAATAATATCTTCGGAACGAAATCATATAAATGTATTGATCACACACAGACTATTCATAAAGACACACTTCGGAGAAGTTTAACGTCGTGCGGCTGGCTCTAGTGTGGTGTGGCTTTGGGTCCGCTTTTAAGAAGCCCGGTTTAGCTTTAAGCGGTGAATAAATCAGAATTTAAAAGCACTTAGTCATAGCTTGAGCGAAGCCCAAATCCAATCTTGTTTAACTATAGTTAGATACATATTGGTTGAATTCAGTTAAAAAAGCTTTTTTTGTTGTATGAGGAATACCTAAGTACGATTTCTATTTTGCGCTTATTGAACGTACAGCCGGCCATTGGCAAATAGCCTGCGCTAGTGCATGCACGCTCAAGTACCCTAGTGTCTCTAATTCTAACTGTTAGGAATTTATGCACTTCATTTAATACAGGGGTTTTTAATTAATGAAGATAAATTTTAATTAAGGGTAGTGCGGCGCTTGCTTTGGCACATTGCGTGCCGAGATGCATGCTTGTCACAGCCATGGTCGTTCAGTTCAGCAACTTTGTACTTCATGTAATTTTAGAATACACCGTTTATCTTGAATGAAGACAAGCTTGGAGCACGTTCTCCATGTCTGCCATAGTGCAGCCAACTCTGGCGTGGAACAGCCCTGGTGCATTGCAAACTATGGCGCACTACTGGCTCCAGGATTTTTGATACTGCTTTTTTAGTGACTGCATATTTATATATATTGGTTCTTAGTATATCTTTTGGTTTTTGATGAAAATAGACTTGGAACAAGGCCCTGGTGCACTGGGACTCTGGTATTTCCTAACCTGCTCATTCAGTGACTATGCACTTCATGCAAATGTACCATAAATGTACCAAATGTGCAAATGTACTTCATGATGAGTGCAGCCATCTCTGGGGCCTGCCCTTATACATTCTGTTGGTGCACTGGGTAGTAAGTCTGACACATTATGACTTTGATGTGGCAAGCGTCTGGTGCATTCATTTCTGCTCCAGTGAACCATCACAGTATGTGCTTTGGGAATAGTTTGGAAAGCAGTCAGTGCTAGTGTAGAGTTTGTTTTTAGTTGTTACAAGCAAGATCAGGTTGATATTAAAGACTTAAAGTTACATAGGTTAAAGCATTGGCGAAACTGTTCGTTGGCAAAACAAATGTAATACTTCGATGTATAAAATACTAAAAAACATTGCAATTTCTAATTGCTGTTGCATATAAACTAAACCAACCGGACAAAACTGCTTGTAGAACCTTAGAGACGTCAGCCCCTTTTTCTCTGCTTCTTATTCTAAGTCTCACTTCCCTGTGGTCGCTATTTTCAATCATGTTTTCGTATTTGGACGAAAAACTTGGCGTTCTAAGTGTTGAACTGTTTCTGTATTTAAAATATAGTCACCAATCACGAGTCTTGGAAGGAGGTCAAGTGAATCGGCAAGTAATGGCGCGGTCCAAGGTACTATGTTGCTTGGTCTCTGGTCTCTCCTAGTGCTTCCCGACGTGAAGCTCCAGTGGATTGCATACCATGGTGCATTGCGGCTTTAATGTTTCTCTTCTTAAACAATTGAACTTTAATAGAAAGACGTACTTGCTATGTTGTTATACAGTATTCCTTCATCATGATTTCAATTAAATTGAGCTGAATTGTTCATTGTTGTAGGTCATAGAAGCTTACCCAATAAATTGGAGATTTAATTTCATACAATCATGTGCAAAATTGAAACAAAGGGTTTTCTAAAATTTTGTTTGAAACGTCGTTAGTAATGGGGAAGGGGGGCATGCAAGTGAAAAAAATGTCCAAAATATGAATAGCAATAGTCTTATATTTCTGCGCGCGATTGTACGCTGGGCTAGGTGCGAGAAATTCCGCAGGCTAATTCCAAAAGACGCGCGTGTTTGGCGCGTGTTGTCCCGCGCATGGTTCGCATATTTAATTAATCATATATGATGTATCACGTGACCCGGTGTATATATGATTATTTTGATAAAGAATTAGAGATTTTATGTTTTCTATGGGATACAACTGTTTTTCAGATCTATTTTATATTCTTATGGTTTGATATAACTTCAGTGGATATAACATACGTAGTATGTAGCGATAGCGAGATATTTGGTTTACAATGGCCGACATATTTCGATCAGCATTCGGTATTTTTGGTAGCAACAAAAATGAGAGTGACTTTGTTGGAGAGAGAGTCAACATTGCTTCTACTCAGCTTCGGGTGAAAAAACTTATAGCTGAAGGTAGGTAGTGTACTATGTAAAGTGTCAGACTGCTGTTTTTTGTATTTATTACCTTTATTGTGCAATTTCATAAGGTTTTATCTGAGATTATTTGACTGCAGGTGCTTATGGCTTTGTGTTTGTTGCTCAGGACGTCTCTTCCGGAAAAGAATATGCTTTAAAGGTAATATAGTATGCTTTAACGTTGTAAATATTAGTTTGTTTTAAAAGCAATAAATGTGTTTGATGGTATTTTGTATATTTTTTAATACAGCGACTTATGGCGGCTGATGAGGCAGCGAACAAGGCTATTATTCAAGAAATATGTTTCATGGTATCCTAACTACCTTAGTGATTGTAAAGTTCCATGCCACAGATTTGTCCATTTCCTCCAATTTATAACCATTATATGAAGTTTCAAGCACATATCTAGCACTTTTTTGTAATGATCCTAATACCTGGTTTTGCTGTTGCAGTCATCAAATTTAACCCAATAAATTTTATTTCTTGAGAATTCAACATTAAACAGAAGAACACACATTCAAAAGTAAAAAGTTACCTAAACTTACTGTTTGTTTAAACATTAAAATTGTAAAAAATAGGGGCTTTGTATAAATTATGACAAATTAGAATTTACAAAAGTTTGGTATCTAAGTTAGGCCCACTGGTTAGGCCTGACACTTCCTAAACCTATACCAACTAAATAATCAAAATGAATTAGGAGTGTTGGTTGTCATTGGTCATTTCCATCACTCAAAGTGACATGACTTTGTTTTATCTTGTTTTTGCAAATGTGTACTTCATTTAACGGTTAAAACTGACTGTAAACTTTTATTGATCTCTAACTTTTTTCTTCACTAAGCTGACTGTGATAACTTTCTATGTGAAAAGTAAAAAGTATAAAAGGTTTCCACACTGTTTTTTTATGCCTGGTACTGCCAAACCTGCAGAATTTTATGTTGTCTACTGTCCAGTGGTAACTTTAAGCCATTGGTTAGTATTTCTTGCCTTAATGAATTCACCAGAAACGTCTGCGAGGTCATCCGAATATTGTACAGTTTCTCAATGCTGCGTCAATTGGTGCAGAAGAATCTGAAAATGGCATGGCAGAATTTCTCATTTTGACAGAACTGTGTTCAGGTAACATGGAGGATCTACAAAACTCAAAACTCTGTTTTTTTATTATTGTATATATTTTTAATATTTTGTTTTAGGAGGTCAGTTAATCAAGTGGTTCAATGATCGTCATGGAAAAAGAGTTCCAGCAAATCAAGTTCTTCGAATATTTCATCAAATTTGTCGAGCAGTTGCTCACATGCACAAGCAGAATCCACCCATAATCCACCGTGACCTCAAGGTAGTCTTGTTTGAGCAACGGTGTCTCTAATGTGGTTGTAACAATCAGTGTTTGCTCATTATATGTGTTTAGATAGAGAATTTACTTTTGGGCACTCGTGGTCAGATCAAGCTATGTGATTTTGGAAGTGCTACAACAAAATCGCTATATCCAAGTGATTCTTGGACGTCTGTTGAGCGAAGTTTAGTTGAGGATGAGGTAAGAACACTAGAGTTGAAAAAGTTCACTGCACTGGCTTTCATTTCTGCAATAGTAGAAAGGGGAAGAAAGTAAACAAATTAAGGCCGTAGCCAAAATGATAAAAGTGTGGTTGCTTTACTGTAGTTTTTTGGCTTCATTATTTTCAGATGCAAAGAAACACAACACCGATGTATCGAGCTCCTGAAATGGTCGACCTCTACAGTAACTACCCAATCACAGAGAAATGTGATGTTTGGGTTAGTTCATTTGTTGAAATTTTCTGATGATCATTTAAATGATATATGATAATTTATGTTGATGCCAACAAATACATTTACATTTTTTAGGCATTAGGATGTTTACTGTATATGTTATGTTACATGGAACATCCGTTTGAAGATGGTGCTAAATTAAGAATACTAAATGCAAAGTTCACGTTGCCAGATTTTGATAAAGAGTACGACGTGTTTCATAGTTTAATATGTAAGTGATTTCATCAGTCCTGGTCTTGTTGACTCTCAATCATTAGCCATGCACAGTAGCCACTCCAACAACAAACTCATTCTGTACCTCTCCACCTCTGCGATACACATTCATTTATTGTAGCATACAGTATCTTTCCTGCACATCTCTTTAGTAAGTTAAATGTCTGTTGCTGCAGAAAATGTTTTTAGGATTACACTATTTCTTATCAAGGTAAAATGTTGCAAGTGGAACCACAGAAGCGACCAAACGTTTCTGAAGTTGTTTCAGATATAGAATCAATAGCATTGTCAAGATATGTTGAGCTTAAAGGATCTATAGTAAGTGATTGCCACATAAAATTACATTGACAACTTTGACGTAGTCGAGCGAATAGTAAACGTCGTGATGGCCATCGTTGAGATGTGATACACTTACATTTTGTGACAAGTGCTGTGTAGGTTTGCTATTAATCCTTTGCCAAGTATCCTGATACTGATCAGGAACTATAATTTTCTTGTAAAAACGAAATTAACCTTTCTTGCTTGATTATTTGATAGTTTCAAGAGGAGGAGACGTCACCGTCTGTCAACAACGATAACACAGGTATATTTCAACATAGTTGTAAGTTTTTGAGAGACAGGAGGTAGTCTCTAGTTTTCTTTCAAGACAGTGTGTAAAGTTGTTAAAATCGTAGGCTTTCGTACGTAGAAATTCATGATTTGAATTTTCAGATCAACCTGGAGGAAGCAGCGCTATGTTTGGTGGAGTCGTGAAAGGCGCGGGAAGTTTCTTGTCAAACATCAAAGACATGTCAAATAAAGTAGTTCAGTCAGTCGCCGGGTAAGATTCGTGTTCTCTACAAAAAACCTCCGTTTTTGTTGCACCTGGCTAGTATCTGGATACTCAGTTATATTGTAATACTGTCTATATCACGTGCTGTTCCGATTAACGGATATTTAAAACAAGCATCAAAACAAATTGGACTTTTCTTCTGACGTTTCGCTCGTATTGTTCTACACTGCTTCAATAAGTTGACGTTTTAGTAATTTTGTTTGCAAATGTCCAATTTTAGATACGTTAAAAGTAACTTAGACGTCTCATACATCACCTCACGGGTGCTGGGTGAGTTTAAGATAAAAGATAATTGCACGTCATCTGTGTATTCTTCATGACTGTGCAAAAAATGATGTATTAAACATTTTCACTCTTTCACAGTTATGCCAATTCCTGGCGAAGGAATTGAGTCGACGTACAAGAATAGTGTAGATGACGTTCAAAATTTTCTAGAGACAAAACATCCGTCAAAATTTGCTGTCGTTAATTTGTCTCAGCGACCTTCGAAGTTGAAGGGCAAAGTAAGAAATTTCAGATTCTTTCATTCGTACGGAAACACCAGGGTTTTTAACAAAAATTAAGTCTGATGACTTCATTGTCAGTTTTAATGCTTGGGATGGATCTTTTGTGATCAATACATGCTGCCGTTTCCATGGAAACGTCTGACGAGTTGTGGTTCTTCAGATATTTGACTGTGATTGGTCACCGAAAAGAGCGCCATCTCTGGAGAAAATTTTTGACATTTGTAAGCAAATCGTTGCTTGGCTGAAGATGGAGAAGAGAAATGTCGTCGTGATTCAATGTCAGGTTCGTTTCTCGGAAAATTGAAGTTGAACCTGCAATGCTCTGTACACTTTCCCTTTTACAAGCCCATGTGCTTGTCCGTTTGGTTTAGCAAATTGGATCATTTACAAAAAAATTGTTCTAAAGATTTTGTTAGCTTGTTTAAAAATTTTCCATTTACGCTGGAGTTAAACTTATAAATAAGCTCAATAAATGATAAAAATATGCTCAACCTTTGCCTCTCTTTCTATTGTTTTTCTTAAATTTCATTCGCTTCTCGTTAACAGGATGGAAAACTGACATCGGGTCTACTCGTCACTTCGTTATTTCTTTACTGTCATCTCTTCATGTCTCCTGAATGTGCTTTTGAAATGTTTAATATTCGTCGTCAAAATATGTCCACAAGAATTGTACCTAATCCTTCACAAAAACAGTAAGAAAGCTTGTTTTGTTGATACACTAGTTTGTGCTTGGTAACAAAAAAAAACCCCAGCAGAAATGTAGTATTCTACAGTTTTGTGTGTAGTAAACTTTAAAATAACGGAGCTGTTTGAATTTGAACGTGTCATACTAGTGTGAACAAAATCATTAATCTAATAATTTTTAGAAGAAACTGGAGCTAAACTGCTTCTTGTGTTTTCAGTTATTTTAACTACGTTACACAATTGATCAACAACAAAGATATGAAACCTCATAAATATTTTCTGACAATAAATTCACTCGTCATGGAGCCCGTTCCTTTGTTCAACAAAGCAAGGTTTGTTCTATCGAGTAGCACCTGGTACAAGTGCCGGTTGCGACTGTGTATTTCACTTCGTTTCAGCTAACGCATGTATTTGATATATCTTTTATAGGAAAGGGTGCCGACCGTTTTTGGAAGTTTATAACGGTGATAAAAGAGTGTTAACGACTGCTCGAGAGATCGAACAAATGAGGTGCAGCCTAGTAACTAATTACGTCATTTAGTTTGGTATAAAAATATGACGCCAAGGCTATTCCCAGGCTCGTCTCGATCGGCTATGCTGAAATAACTGTGAGTTGTCTCAGTTAGGTAGCAAACGTTTGGCTAAACAAAGTGTTCGGAAGTTAGTCTTCAGTAATCTCAAGAATAACAGAATAATCAATAGCTTTGCAATAAGAAGTGTGTTTGTCTGTTTTGATGCAGGGAATATTCCATTTCTGATCAACAAATTGCTTGTAAACTACGGCTTGAGATTCAAGGCGATGTGACAATATGTGCATATCATGGAAGGTCAACGCTGGGCGGGAAAGTGCAGGGAAAACTCACTTCAATTCCTATGTTTCAAATACAATTTCATACTGGATTTGTCGGAGTAAACGCAAAAAAGATGGTTTTTATAAAGTAAGTATACTTCTACTTCTAGGATCAGTCTTTGTCTATCCGGGCAAAAGTTCTTCATGGAAAACATCGCTTTATTTCAGAGAGGATATCGATATACTTGATGCAAATAATATAAATAGATTTGCTGAGAATTTCAACCTTACATTGGACGTTGCTATTGATGAGAGTCACTGTAATGAGTCGAGCTATGTGTGGGAGTGCGGACCAAATGGGAAAGCAACGAGACAGCTGTTGTTTACAACGTCCGAGGAATATTTGCAATGTCAGGAGGATTTTGGTACGTTGACGAAACCATCAAATTTCATTTATTGACAGTACTTAAATTTTGTTGGCTTATTGAGCAATTATAGGCCCAAAAAATTATTATGCTGTCCAGTGTAACTCTTGTGCAGACTATGGTTGTCACGTGATTGTCTCCTCCCCAGTACTTTTTGGACAAAGCTCGCTGCGTACTATTCTTAATATTGTATCTTCTCAGTTTTAGGTGATGATCGTGAGATGAGTTACAGGGAACAGTTTGAACTTGATAAAACATCAAGAGAAGTCCACATTGAGAGTAAAGCGGTCAAGGAAAGTTCGTCAAATGCTAAGAGAAAGCCCGAGAATAAAGTTGAAACAGGATCTGAAGCCAAACGTGGTTCGTTCTTTCAGAATCTTGATTGGCAAGGAGAGCAAGAACAATTGAAAGAAAATAGTGAAAGTGATGGCGATTGGGAGGAGTTACGCAAGCCTAGTAAAAACACAGCCGCTTCCAATTCGTTTGATTTCTTCAGTGAGGCTCAGGGCAACAATAACGAAGCAAGTTTTGATTTGTTCAATGCTAGACGAGTACAACCTAAAGCAGGAGCAAGTGAGGACTTGTTGGGACTTTCGGTGGATACTAAAGGTGAAATAGGAGCAAGTGAGGATGTTAGTACAAATACACCGTCACCTCTACCTAGAAAAGGAACAAGGCATTCAAGTCTTGGAGAAGAACAACTGCAATCTGATTTTGATTTCTTAAATATCTCAACTTCCAAAGAAGATTTGGATGTTGATCTGCTTGGGTTGTCCAGCGCTGGTATGAAAAGAAACAAAAGTGCTGATGATATTCTCACTACATCACCAACAGAGAAGACGAGTGATATATTTGCTAATCTACGTGCAAATAGTTCAACTCAACCTCTCGATCCGTTTGCTGCGAGCAAAACTAACAACCTGGACTTTTTTGGAGACCTGGAAACTGGTTCCTCTGACTCCAGCGGTCCAGTGCTGACGCCTCAAGTAACTACTTCATGGAATCAAGATCAAAGTACTTCACAGAAAGCGCCAAGTAATGATCCGTTTGCTAGTTTAGGAGGTTTGGGTGCTAGCAATGGATTCAGTAAATTTAATGGCAATGCCTCCCCGTCCACAGTGCCCTCATTTCCGAAGAAACCTGCACCCGCGCAACGTACGACACAGCAGACATTTGGACAAGGTAGTTTGGGCGGGAAAACAGAGAACCCAAGCAAATCGGCTCAGAAACCTAACTATACTCCCAGTTACTCTGCTGCAGGAAGCTCAGTGTTCGGAACGTATGGTTTGCGAGATGCATACGGTAACCTTGTCTTCTTTGGTTTTAATTAGCTTTGTCAGAAGTTATCTTTGGTATGTATAATCTTTAACGTGTTTTCATGTCTATCTTGTCTTTTCAGTCAACAAACCCGTTAAGAAAGACGAGTTTAGTGATATATTGAATTCTCACGGTTTCAAAGCAACGTCGGAAACTGGACCAAGCACAATGAATTCTTTACGAAAGCAGGTGGAAATTGAGGACGATCCTATTAAGGCCAAGGTAGCAAGATTTATAAAATGTTTGATTCTAGTGTACGTTTGTTTGCAAATGTTTCTGTACATTATTCAGGTGCGAAGTTGGAGTGACGGTAAGAGAAAGAACATTCGTGCGTTGTTGTGTTCGCTGGACGCAGTTTTGTGGGAAGAAGAAAAGAGATGGAAGAAAGTTGGTATGCATGAGTTGGTCACAGCTGATCAGGTGCGGGCGGAGACTGGGGCGGAGTAGTGGCGCCAATGACATGCCAGCATACACGTTAAATTTCATGAAATAATTGAGGTGCTTTTTTCGTTTAGGTGAAGAAATTTTACAGAAAAGCAGTCCTTTCTGTTCATCCTGATAAGGTCAATATACCCAATCCTGCGTTTTTTGTTTATTTCGTCCTTTGCTCTCTCTCTTGTTTCTCAATTTAAATGTTTTTCATTCTTTACCCAGCTCATTGGTACGCCACAAGAGCACTTGGCGAGAGCAATTTTTGTTGAATTAAATGAATCGTGGACGGCGTTTGAAGAAAGTGGATCAAAATCTCTCTATTAAACCACTCACTATTTAGTTATAGCTATTGGACGTATTACAATTTATTTTTAGACCAAGAACTGGTCCCCAAACCCTGCTAAACTCCTTGTTCTGAACGGTCATAGTGCTATTGCACTAGCTCAACAAAAGAATAGAGCCACCATCGCTACGTGGTTACATGGTGACTCATTTTAGATCCTTTTAAAGTAAGGCGCAAATCATAATTTAAGATTAAATTCAATGACCCCTCCCCAGCCGCCCACGACTTTCTTTTCATGGCAAGAAGTGTGTTGGAGATGTGCATGCATGGTTGATGTAAGACTGAAAATAATTTTGCTAAAATACATAAAATTTCTCTACATATACGCCGCTATGTGAAGTATTTGAAAACAAATCGAGTGGTACATTTGCGTTGAAGGAATTGCCGGTAAAAAATAGAGACTTGTGTAGCAGCATAGAACTATTTCCTCTACCTTTTTGGGCTCTTCCAAAAGTCCTGCATCTTTCAGAAACAGCTCTCAAATTGCGAACAACTCAGTGAAACTGACTCCACCTGAGATCTACAAACCATTGTAAAAGTCACGTTGGATTGTGCAATCTAGGTGTGTTCCTGTGGCATTTCCGTGATTCAGATTACCATCCTACACACATCCCTCATCAGTGCCCACACACTACGTGTTAAGATACTTTTTCTGACGTATTCACACGGGAAATAACTTATTGCCCTACTGAGTATTGTAAACTCAAATTCCCCCTTTTAGAAAATGCAACTTCTGCAGATTTCGGAAAATGCTATTGTTCTGAAAACAGAGAAATTACTATTAATTCACCAATCTTGTGCCTAGGGCTTTCTCAAGGTACCCGTCAGTATTTCAAACTCCACTCTTTCCCAACAATCTACGAAATTGTACAAAAACTAAAGACACAATCTTTAATAAAATATGCAAACTTTATGGTTGTAGAACACAGTGCTTATATATACAGCATTACAAAATATTATTCCATAGGAATTACAAATTACTGATAATAGCTCATTCACCTCGAACAATACTTCTACTTTTCAGGAGCGAGCTACAGTCAGTTGACTGACTCCGACGTTCATCAAAATAATTTATCATTTATGTTAAATTGTACACAGTACATTTTTTTCATTTACACTGCAAATTCTTTTTACTGCTTGGCACCAAGTTTTGTAGCTGTTTTTGTATTCAGCTCTTCAGAGCTTATTTCTTTATTGTTCTCCAAAGTAATGATTCTTTTGTGATTTTCATTTTATTATAGAGGTGCAATATCTTTTTGATGTTTTCCATATTTTCTGTACCATAGAATGGCACTAGCGCATCTGACTCAGACAAATATTCCTGGGTGCAGTCCTGCTGCAGCTGGGAGGAACCATCATGTCTCAACTTATTTTCAACAGTGACCTTGTTTCTCTATTTTTCACATAACTTGCAAGCGTTTTCTGAGAGACACAGGTTTCTTCAAGCAACTCGGTGGGTTTCTGAAAGAGAGGTAGGGGCTTTTTTACTATCGTTTCATCCGTATATTCTAGTGATGTAAAAACACAGGCAAAGGCAGTTTATTGTACCATATCTAATGCATACCATATGTGGGCATACCTTTACTAAAACACAATGATGTATTTCATCAGTTGCTTCTCCTGTCATTAACGTCAACGTTAAACCACAGTCAACTTTGATCACTTTAATTCTGTTCTCACAACAATATGCTTCAATCAGTCGGCAAAACACTTGATTGGCAGGGTCGTCAGACTGGACCAATATACAAAATTGTACACTTTTAGCACCTCCCCTGAAAAAAATACAGTAATTTGTTGGTCACCTGACTAGGAAACTACTGAAACGTTTTGAGACAAAGACGGTTCGTGACAATGATTGCCTAGCAACACAGGGTGTGCCTGAAGCTTTCTAACCATCGACTGAAGCAATTAATGCAGTTGCCCACATTCACAAAATTTTTAAATCAAATTTAAACAAACACAACGAAATGGAAACTTAGTCATTTGCAAACACTGTCATGAGCAATGTTTGGAAATTTCAATGTGCTAATCAATAAATAGTAAAGACGGAGAAGTTCTTAAAGTGACATAAAGTTACTCCAGATTATATTTGTAGCCACTACATTATGAATAAACTTTAACTATAAGACTCACATTGCGAGGCACAGTGAAACAAAAAATACTTACGTTCGCAAAAGTTGAGCTGCTTCGTACACACCGCAAACCAGTTCTCCCCGCTTCTTGGCACTTGTTATCATGTCTGAAAACGCTCTTTTTACTCCGTGTTTGCTGTATCTGGCAAAAATATCGAAGCTAGTAAAGTATAGACTGCAATACAAAAGTAAAACAAACTAATTCCTTTATCTTTTCATTTCTCTGCCATAAGCAAACTAAGGCAGTGCAAAACGGGAAATCTTAAATCTATATCTACAAACCAAAATACGTTAGAAAAAAGTAAATCCCGTCTACCTGAGTACAAAGCCATCGTCTTCTTCAATTCTCTTCATTTTATCGTTTTGTTGTGGTTTCTCTATTTTTCGAAAGTTTCGAACGCTGTAATCTTTTCCAAAACGAGCACGCACAACTCTACTGGCCCACAATCAGTGAATTCTGATGATGTTTACCACATGATGGCGCAATAACACTTCAGAATGAAGAAACAAAAACTTCCGTGTGGGAAAGTCCCGCTTGTCTTCTCGTACTATGATTGGCTAATCCAGGAATAGCTAATATCTGATTGGTTGAACGTGGCAGATTAATTTCACACTGATTGGAAAAAATCCCCGCAATGCGAGGGAAACTACCAGGGAAAGCCCATAGTACGCATGTTTGTACACGTTGCAAGAATGGTCCCTCACGAGACTCGTGCCACTAAATAAACAATCAGGTCTGGTCACGTCGTCACAACGGCCAACGGGCAAGATGAAGCATGCCATGCCTGTTTTTAGTTTACACATACATTCGGGTGGCAGTCGGGAAAGCTTTCTTGATCGAATTTCATTGTACAGAACTGTATTTCGCTTTGCAACACTACGCCAAATTTCAGTCGGAAAATAATTCGAAAACGTTTGGTGTAAAGCTCAAAACAAAAGCTTAATGCATAGATTACTAATATAGTCCTCTAGCCCTATTATAGTAAAACAAAACTCTATATATTCTAATAAAACTGGGCAAATACTCCAGATACAAAGCACTCTAACAAGCTCATTGTCTCTCTCTTGGAACTACTCTTCTAAAAGCGGAAGTACGCGTTTCCGTTACGTCTTTCCATGGGTTTTCCCTGTCGTTCTAGCGTGGTTCCAGCGCCGTTTAAGCGCTTCGCAGCACACGCCGGAAATGAAGTTCTTTGATTTGTAATTCAAACACTTTTTATAAAGTACATACATACAGTAATTTGCCGTGCCCTTCGAAACTTATTAGCATTATAATCATGCTTGTCCCCACAGTCTCTTGCTGTAAGAGGGGGGACAGACTCGCAGCATGTGACCGTGATGCGATTACATCAAAAACGCTAATTGCTCAGTGTGGTGAGAAGTTTGGCTTGAACCAGTTTTACGATGTGTTTGTAACGTTTTAGGAGAACTGACATGACCCGCCACTGGACAGTGATCTTTTGTAACCTGCGCAAAATTTTTCATTAATCCTTGTAACATAAAATTAGGACTGATATTGATAGATTACAGTCCCAAATCTTTTTACTGTTGACCAAAATGGAAGTTTCGGCCTTTTTTTCCAGTTTTTACAAACGTTGAAAAATTCGCTATCCAATGGATAGCGCTATCCAACTTTCGAACAACCGGCCCCAGAACTCTACACTAACCTTCCAAGATAAAGTGTTCTTGGAAATTTCTCTTGAAGTTGTTTCCACTGCACTAAAATCTGATCCGCAAAATAATAAAGAATTTTCGCAGATAACGACAATGTCTCAACTCGACAGACACTTTCAATATAAATAACTGAGATGGACTGTATCCCCAAGACCTAGAAAGAAACGAGATAAAATTGATCAGAAACATCAAAAACCAAAAAAACAGACACCACAGATCAAAATCTAAATTTCCAAATCATGCAGTTAGTCTTTCATTGCAATCCCAAACATATTACATGAAAATTTGCCACACTGATTTGTGCAGTGTGACATTCTAAGCATCACAAGGATTTATTTCTTACCTTTAACACGAATGCAGCCACACAAATTGGTATACACGTTCCTGGCCCATTGCATAAGATCTAACAAACACAAGAAATGAACATTGGCCAACATAAATGTAACAGTGATTCTTTTGTGCTTGAGTTTCCAAAGTGTATCTCCTATTTATTTTAGTATCTCTGGTTTGAATATGAAAAACAATGCTTTACCAGTTCAGGCTTATGTGAATGCAAGAGTGGAAAGGCAAAGAGGGTAGACTTGAACGTGGAAATGACAGTTGAAATCCAGGATTGGTGAACTTCGCGGCTTCTTGGAATTTTTTCAATTTTGTGCTACAAATTTAAACAAACATACATCTGATACTAGCCAGCACTTCAGTCTAAGCCATAGTAAATTGATTTTATTGAATCAAACATTCATTTTGCAAATAATTTCCATTTATTTCATCAAAAACCTAATCCAGAATGTGCGACAATTTCCAAAATGAATGTATTTGATTGGCCAACTGGAACAAACATGATGCATGATGCAACTTGTTTTCCTGTGATACAAGCAAATTATTGCATACTTTACTATCTTTTTCAAAATGTTTTATCTTCTCTGCGCTCATTGTGTCAGTGTCAGCAACTATGTAAATCCTGGGATAATAATAACTTGACAATCCTGAAAGCAATGCTAGTATTTCTTTTGTGTGACCACCTGAAAAAAACAAAATGTGTTTGCCAAGTTTTCACCCATTTTCTGTACTAACCTCCACACTAGGTTTTACAACTTGAAAAATTGTATAACCATAACATGAGCAGTTAAGATGCATCAGAGCCATTTCACGCTAAAGTTACTGATGTGTCTGACAATACGGTGTAGAATATAATGCCTGAGAACTGTGCTGCGCAAGCTTTAAAATCTAGCTCGTGTGAAATGCAATAATTTTTTCACCAGTTCCACAATTTTGACCTGTTTACCCATCAAGCACTGTTCCAATTACCTGATCCTGCTACTATCATTGTTTTAATGACTCTGTCAACTTTTTCCTGCTTTACGCTCCGTCTTCTTATCAAAACCCAATAAACTCTCGCAATGGTAACTGATATACAAGTTATAATGCACAATAAACACGAAATTATGACCACGCTAACATCATAATTGGCAGCCATATTGCCTAAACACAAGGACGTACATCATACGTACATTCATGCTTTCATGACGCTGAAGACGTTTTGATGGTTTTGTTCTTTTGTTCACCAGAATGTTGCGGGCGCAGAGTTCAAACTTCAAAGTCAAAGTGAGATCAGTGCACTGAGCTATATAATACCTCAGGTATTATCATTGGTAGTATTATCACAGACTGTGGTATTCATTGATTTCTATACAACTGGATTGCGCATCCATCGCGGCCATCTTGGTACTCCAGGTCCAGCGTTCATTGCGGGTTTGGTTTGCTGATGTTTTCAGCACTGAACTATATACACATGGAAGGCTGACTTCAGTCAAACGGGCAACCAAAAAGTGAAGCCAAAAATGGCGGCTCA
>JAODVM010365128.1:0-10998 GCA_025400095.1 Phenganax marumi
CAACGAGGAATCTCACATCAAAATGGAAATGCCACTATAACACTTCTCTCACGTGCAATCAACGACGTATAGTCTATGACTCGACCCGGAAGCCTCCATTGATGAAAGTGAATGTCGAACAGCGAAAGAAATAAAATTTTATAAATAATAATACAGGAAATAAGAAGCCAAAAATAGAAATTAGGAAGCAGAGAATAAATTTCATTTTAAATCATATTCGATAGCTACCTAATAGCGTATGAGTGACATTTTCATGTTGAACAATGTATAATTGGTTCTGCTTACTTTTAGTATGACTGAAATTTACAGAGTGGTTTAGAATAAACAGATTCGGGGAACAACGATTAATTCTTGTAAAATAAACGGTCCAGGGTAATATATATAGTATTACACTGTATACATGAGTTAAAAATTGTAAATCCAGCTCGTGTCTTGACCCTATTTTCTCGGCCAATGGTATTAACTGTCATAAACATTGACTCAAAAACTTAAACAGCCAGCTTCTCACTACAAGCAAACCAATTACTTGTAGACAATACGCATGTTTTCTACGAGATTTTCTGCTAAAAGGACAGAATATTTTGACTGTTCGAAGGTATCTTGACTCTTAGTTACGACAGCTTTGAACGGGTTTTAAATGGTATATAGCGCCTGTGTTATGAATGTATCGGTGCATGTATGTGCCTTGTTCTAGTGTTATCGTTTTGTTTCGAGTACTTAAAGAAAGGGGAATACTTCGTTATTTGCATTTAGGAAAACGAAAACAATAAGAAGCGTTTCTGCACCCAAAATTAACTAAAATGCACCAAAAAGTAATGACTGAATTTCGTTTTGTAATTGTAGAGTTAGTCAATTGAATTGGATTACATTCCTAAAATTTCGACGTGTCAACTGATACGTCGTTTTGCATAATATGTTACTTTAAGTTGCACTATGAAAGCACGTTGCGGTACTTAAGTTTGAAGTGTTACAAACAGGTATCGCCCCTTGCATACATCCGCCAGAAATCCTGCATGCGAAACTGATTAATTTCACCAGTAGGAGGTGCGTTGTATTTCTGTATAAAAGCTGGAATATTTTAACTTTTTGTTCACTTGTAATTTGCTGGACAGAACAGTGTGTTCAAGAAAAGGTATGCAACGCATGGCTTTATTGTATAGAATTTCGGGCTGATTGTAAATGTTTCATGCATGTATGCGATAGCTAGCGTAGTAGATACTTGATACTGATTGAATAAAACTTCGATTTAACAAAAACTTGAGGTTAATGTGAATGATCTTGTAATCTTCGTTTATACTTAACATCTATATAGTTAACAGTTTATAGTTTAAGTTAACATTACTAAGTTTACAAATGTTAACAAGTTTATAGTTAACATTTATATATAACGTTTATAGCTAATAATTATATAATTATACAAACTACATCTATAAACGTGCGGTACAGTGTAGGCAAGTTATGTTTCAAGTATAGGAATCTTAGTTGAATTATAATTATTAAACTTTAGTAACAAAACTCAAACGTGATGCATGTCTACTAGTGCAGGTAGAATTCTGTTGCAATGACCTTAGTTGAGTTGTAAGAAACTAGCTTCAACATACCATTGAACGTGAGGTTTAGTGAAGATAGACTCCAGTGTAGAGAGTGTTCTGTAGTACAAACTATGAACTACAGAAGCTAAAAGTTGAAAAGGTATTAAAAAATTTTCGAGGAAATTTTGTAAGAAACTGCTTCAAGTTTCTCGTTGATAAAGTTTCATACATTTTGACTTCAAGAATTTAAAATGCATGAATGAAATTATAAAACCTCAGCTCTGAAGATATCACTTTCCTAATATTTACAATTTAATAGTCCGACATTTCATCATCATGGGGCTGTACGCTTCTCGAGCGATGAAAATTAACAAACAAGAGAATGAAGGAACAAAAATGAACATGTTAACGAAGATACGGTTGTGTCGTCATACTCAAGTTGCCATGGAAACTGACGTGGTAAGATTTTACTCACGAAAAAACGAATTGACTGCACAAGCATAGCTGAGTTTGAATTATAGTTCCCATTTGCTGGCATGTTTTGTATTTCAAGTTGCAGGCACTCTAGAAAAAGCATCCATCCATGTGGACACTATGGATGCATTTTCCGATCTATGGGTTGTACTTTACGTTCTTTTGCACGGTGAAGACCATAGAGGTTGGAGATATAGTTTGAAGACATGACCGAAGTCTTTGTTCTATTTTGTGTAATTTAGCAACCTTGTGCAAGGTGACGATACCGTCATTGAAAGTATGGTTTGAAAACTTGACAAGATCAATCTTCTTTCTATCTTTCTGTAAACGTTTCGAAAGTTTTGCGTCGGGTGAAAACGTTGACTTTACAAATTAAGTCAAATACTTTCTTTTATCGTTTACAGGTCGACAGAATTGTCGAGGCGCCCGACAAAAACAACAACCATCCATTTAAAATCAAAGGTTTAAACATTGCTTGCTCGCAGTGTGAGAGACGAATTAACCACGAAAGATCTACCAGTGAGTCAAGCAGACAAAGAAACTCAATTCATTATGTGACTGGAACGAGGAAACAGTGCACGAGTTATGCAAGACAGACGTCAAGAGGAAGTTGAGATCAACTCAAGAGATCAATGACATGTTGAAAGATGTCGTCTTTCCAGCGCCAGGCAATGATTATTGTTCTGATCGGCTGGTCGATCTGTGTAAACATTTGGACGGCGAAATTAGGATTCGCTTCACGAATAGAAAAATATGACAGACTAGCAAGGTAAATCGCGAGGGTCTGGGTGCCAGTCAGCACTTTCTGCCGCGATTTACCTTGGTGAGGACTGGTCACCAGATTTTAGATAAAATGGCGTGTTTTTTAACTAAAGTGGGGGGAGGGAGGAGTATTTATTGTAATTTTTGGTCATGGCTAGAGACCAGTGCCCCCACGAGAGGCGAGAACAGTAAATGAAAAGCAAAGAAAGGAAAGAAAAAAAATAGTACGAAACAATGTAACGCAAATCAGATCAACTCAAGAGATCGCCACACTATTTAAATAATTATTATAAATTATTTTTGTCATGTAAATAGTTAAATATATGATGTACCAATGTTCCTATTGCAAATAAAAGAACAAGTACTTGGATCATTGTTTAATGCCCCTTCACAAAGATGATCTTCTTTTCGCAACGTCATGAGGTTAAGTAGGTCGATTGAGGAGTGTTTGGCGATAATTTACTAGATTAACTTCGTCAGTCAATGATCTACTGTATCACAATCTTTAAAACGAGAAAAATCGCTGTGAGAATCCTAGCGTAAACGGCGATTTAGTTTTCAATGAATAATAGCATGATTTCCAACGCATGAATGACATAATTCATACATGATTACCACCACCATGATCCCTGGTTTTTATCTCTTCTGCTTTAGGCGATACTTTTCTAACTTTTATTCTCCATTCATTCTCTAAGCCTGGTTTGGTTCGCGTATATCGCCGACAATCGACGATCTCCAATGTTTGAGATTACTGATCAGTAAACTTCTTTTATCTATCGCTTTTCGATGACCAACGGTAATGGTTGCAAGAGCACCGCCCATAAAAGGGGAAAATAAGAAAACCAGGCTTTGAAACTGTTTTTGATGAACAAAAGTCTTCACTCGCTGCACTAGCTCGTCAACATCGGTGACTATATGGAAACTGGGAGTCAGTTTTTCAAAGCTGGATTAGTGCTAACTCTAGGTTAAAATTTGATAATCTGTTTTAGTTTCTGTACTTCTGCATGTCCAGATGCTTCAAAAATTTGGGGGTTGAGATGTCTATTGATTCAAACGAAACCTGTAAACTTCGCTTCAAAACTTATGTTAACTCGGGAGTATTGATTTTGACCAACCGGAGCGAAGTTGTAGCCCTGTGCTGATTGTGCGTCGTTTCGTACCAAGTTGGATTAATACCAGTTTTTTTCCGGCTCTAACTTTCTTACGACCAGAATACACCATACATAGAGCAGAGCAAAACAGTACATGGATTAGCTAATTGGCATAGGTTTTTAATCTTTCGCTGTACAAAGAAGGAGATTATTGCTGAATATTTTTAAAAATTAATAAAGTATGGCTGTTTGCTGCGAAAAGGAGGGGTTATGGGTAGGAGTGTTTAATCCCAAACACTGGAAAAACGGCTATGTAAAAATAGATGCATTCAAATTATTAGACTGAAATACTATAATTTAATTATATACCTACACTACGTTTGGCGAACACTCTATTCTTTTTGTAACATATATGGTTTGTTGCATTTTGTAGAAGTATAACCTTTCAGGTTTACCTCTTTTGTCTTCTTTTCAAGCTTCAAGTGACGAGGCTGTCTTGTTTAAATAAAGAAGTAGCTAAACTCTATCAAGCAAAGTTTTTCATTTCTATAATTATGCATACTTTTTCCTCCTTGCGCTCAGGAGAGAGTCGTAAATTTCATCATTCAACACTGTGCACTTATTTTTACTAATGCCAGCATTTGCACCAGTGTTCCGTTGAGCCAGTATCGTGCAACTAATTAGACCCCACCCCACTACAGGAAGTGTTTGTTTGTGTATCCTGTCTTTAATGACAAAATAAATATAGGTAAGGTGCACGAGACCGGATCAGTACAATAACGACAACGAATTGAATGCAACCATTTTTCGGCCGTGTTTACTAACAAAAGTTCTTGTACTAAACGTGTGCGTTCAATTCGTCTCTATTGTAGAAGTTTTTAGCTTCTAAACTCGTCTTTGACCGGCGCAGACTGCGAGAGCTTACACTTCCGAATTTGGGAATGAAGTGCTTAGAGATTTTTAAAGCAAACCTTGCTAAGAGAAAGCCACCAAATATACCAAGACTTCCCGTACAAACTGCATAATTACCTACGTTTCATTTTGATAAAATACGATTGAGCGCTTACAGTACCACAGGTGTTATCTAGCAGGGAACGGGAAACCAGAAAATCTTGATAAAACGGGTAAGTCTCGGATAAAATGGGGAATTTTCGATAAAATGGGGAGTCTTCATAAATTAGAGAATCTTTGATAAAATTAATGGGGGAATTTTTGATAAAATGGGGAGTCTTTGTTAAAATGGAAAATCTTTCATCAATCGGGAATCGCGATAAAATGGGAAATCGTACAATATTACGTAATGTTTAACAATAATTTTGGATTTGTCTTATCTTAAATGACTGAGATATATGTCCCAACCTCGCAACGCTATCTTGATTTTTTCGTTTCTGTTCATTATGCAAACCTAAAGCGATAGTACTCATTTTGGTTAGACTAGTGATGTCATTATTATATCACGAAACATACTTTTTTTGTTTCTTCTTTGAATCTTGAAGAGATAGGCTGCTAAAATGTCGTAAATGAACATCACGTCTAGAACAGTAGCGGTAATATGAAACACAGTTTCACGTCCCTGCAGAAAGACATACAAGCAGTGAACACTGTCTGGCCAAAATAACGTGCTCGTGGAAAAGCGCGTTTAGTGAATGAAGTGGGAGCGACCGACCTTATCAAGCAGCTGAAAAAGTAGATGAGTTTTCATCGGAAGACTTGCGGCACAAGCTGACGAAGCTATTATA
Source organism: Phenganax marumi (assembly GCA_025400095.1). Lineage (NCBI taxonomy): Eukaryota > Metazoa > Cnidaria > Anthozoa > Malacalcyonacea > Clavulariidae > Phenganax > Phenganax marumi. The sequence goes on from JAODVM010365128.1 coordinate 5,599, forward strand.
ACTAGACTTCCATCGAAGCTAAATAAATAACGAGACCCATCGAAGAAGCACGATCCCTCTGAAGCAAAGTTCATTTTCGGACAGAATAAACTGTTCAGCACAAATTATCGTCTGTCAGAAGAATTAGCGTCAGCTCACAGCTAGTGTATTCTCGGGCTAGTGTATTCTATCCGTCAGCTCACAGCTAGTGTATTCTTGGGCTCATCGTAATTGGCTCCGGTGGACATTTCTCCTACGGAGCTGTGATGGTAACCCAGCCACGTCTCTGTGCACGTTGTGTTAGTAACGTAAAGTTGTATGATTGTATTGGCAAAGTATTTTAAATAAAAAAAAAAAAAAAACGAGTAGAAAAGTATATTTGGATAGTTCAACCAAGGAACAGCAGCAAGGAGTGAACAGCGATGTTGGCCTCTGTAGTTGTGATATATACATCTTTTTGATAGGAATATATATAAAGTGAAGCGTATTTTCTCGTAGAAACTCATCCTTTTGGAGAACTAGGCGGGAATGGAAATGGAATACTGGTGGCCAGCGACGAAAGATTTGACTACATGGTCACCAGCGCTATATTGGAGCAGTGGATTTTGCAGCGTTTGACATCAAGCGAGATGTAAGGGAATGAGTTGCAGAGTCTCGTATCGACGACACCGAAGTTAGAAATTGGTACCTATCGAAATCGAAATCAAAATTGAAATTGAAATTAAAATTTAGTAATATATTCATCCTAAGAATAAAATGTACAATGGATTAAAAGATAAAGATGTTATGCATGATTTACTCTATTTTTACAGATTCCATGCAGATTACATTCTATTAACAAATCGTAAAAAGTCAATATATGATTAGGTCGAATGTTTACAACAACGTGGGATAAAGGAGTTTACATGTCTTTCAGTTCGAGATAAAATAGCACTGTTTTTCCTTCCTCGTAGGTCATAAGGCAGTAAAGTGTAGCATGAATGATCCGGGTCATTTCTTCTCCTTCCGTACCATCTTCTTGAGGCGAGTTCTCTCCTGCTACTTAAAGAAGTTAGATGATCCAAACTCAGTCCCAAAATCTTTAGACTTCTCGATTGAACTTTTTCGATTTCATTTTGTAAGTATGCAGGAATTCCACTCTACACTGGGGAAACATTCCTCAGGATTGGCCTTATTTTTGAGACATATGTAGTCACACTGACCTCTACTGGTAAGAGCTATCTCCTACATTGCCCAAGATGGTTTTGATTGGTCTTCCTTGTTATTAGCTCAATGCGCACATTCCATTTAAGGTTATTTTGACAACATACACGTAGCTTAAAATTTTTAACCCTTTCGATTGTTTTGCACACAATAATTCGTTTTTACCTACTGTAACTTTTAAAACAAACAATGTATAGGCTTCCGAAGGCGACACACTTAGCAGCACTATAAAATATTTTTACCATTGCGCGAATAATTCCATATTTGTTTTATTTGCCAATAAAATAAATCAATATATTGTTGCATGAATTTGCAACGAATCAGTTACTGGTTTAACCAAAGTTTATAAATGTGAATGATTGAATTTAATGAGAATACTGTGCAAAGAAAAGAATGTTCGTACGACATTCCATTGCACAATATATAAAATGGTATGTTTTGTTCAATAGCACGTGATCAACCATGCAACTTGGTAGTAATGGATAAAAATTTCAAATACTAGCAATTTCAAAGACGGTAAACGATCACTGCAAACTGTTCTTGGACAATGCATGCTTTGAATCCGTGTTGAATCCTACGTTGCTACCACGTTGCTAAGGACTTGGTTGAAGGCCGTATACTTAATAAGGTGCTATACAATATTTTCTATTTGATATAACAGCAAATTTTGAAGATTTTACTAAAAACATCTAAACCAAATACCACAAAAAAAAACGAAGCAATTTCATTGCCTGTATTTCAATTCAAATAACATTATGCCGCAAAACAATAGTGTTTAGATACAAGAAATACTATTGTCTACAATTCTACATACTGTACTAAACAATTGAGCCTAGCTCAACGTCGACCTCTTCGTGCGGCGAACCTAATGAAGAAGGCTTAAGGGTTTGCAATGCGCCCTAATAATCCCTACCCATATGTTTAATTCATTCTGTTTCACACGAGACGATTTTTCTCGTTAGGGTAAGCTGTTTGAGCACATTCGAGCCCAGCGACATGAAAAATTCGATGTTTACACTTCAACTCCGCTTAAAATGACCTTTAAACTACTACTACTACTACAAATACTTTATTTATATACGTGAAAAAATTGAAAACTAAAATTGAAACACAAACTGTCTTCCGCAACAAAAACAGCGATATGTCGAGTTTAGCAGAACATTTCGCTAACCTAACTCACTGAATTCACAAGAGCATCAAAGCACAGATAATTAGCTTTCTGCTTGACAAAATCGCTGTATTCAAACCATTCTATCTTTAGCTTCCACAAGCTACCTCAAAACAAAAATTCGTTTGCAAAATGGACGACAGTAAAATCGACATGCGCCGTTATTTTCTGGTCGAGATGAAAGAAGGACTTCGTGATAGTGGCACGCACTGATTATACGATAAAAATTGACAATTTGCATTAGAATGAATTTTGATTTAGGAAAATCCGTCAACATAGCCGGAGAAAGCATCTTAAATTTAGTAAAATTGAAAGCTTTGGAAGGAAAACGTCACAAAATGTGGAAAACAGCCTTGCGATGTTTGCAAATTTTGTATATTTTTCTACTACATGCTGAAGCTCTTATTATCTTCGACTCGGAAATGTTGAGAAATTTAGTAAGACTAAGATGCTCTTTCTAGCTGTGGTGAAGGATGTCCTTCTTTTGTCTTCAATAAAATTTAGTCTGATACAAATTGTCCCTTGAAGTCCACTAAAGCGCGTGACTCATCATACAAGTTTCTACGAAGGGATCAATCTCTGACAAATGGATTAGTATCTGAGTCATCGTACATTTCATCGTCATCGTCATTAACCAACTCCTTCGTATCATACTTGAATACCGGGTGATGTGTTGAGGGTTGGAACCGAGAAAGCGTTTTACGTTTCACATCTTTCATGACGTCAGCAGGTGTCGCGCCATAACGACGGTATCGATGCACGAAGTAGAGGATAACTACGATCAATACGATACACAGTAGGACTCCAATGACTATACCAGCTGTGTTTGGTGAACCGTTGTCTCCAGACGACGCGCCCGCTGTGATGAAATTTAGAAATTTTTGGAAACATTAATTCGTAAAGAAAATTATAAATACTACATGTTTAAAAAGGTATCTGCATATACTGTGGTACAGAATTCTGCTGATCTACACATAAGTTTCTTTTAAATATACTTTGTTAACATCACTTTTTAAAACTACCTCTCTAGTTAGCAGCTAGCTGGACAAATTAAATTCGGACATGCTGCATCTTCCGAAACGCCCTTATCAGCAGGAATTTCAACCATTTTGCTATATCATTTTAAAAACTATTTATGATAAAGAATTTGCTGGGCATTAGTAATCAGTATAAGATTTTAAATTCTGCTACGTAATTCAACTGGAAATATAATAAAGAAAAACTTATCAATAAGCCAGAAACCTTGTCGTCGAAAATTTGCTTAATCATTTCTGCATATCTGTTAGTAAAGATTTACGATTTGTCTAATGTCATGCGTTGCCCAGTTTAAACCGTCTTCAGTAATGCCTTGTTTGCATAACTGGATGTCAGTAGATAAGGAACAAAAATCTCCGTACGTCATAGTTAGCACGCAAAATTAGCGCGCATATTATTCAAGTCAGTATTGGTCAGGGAGCGTTCGACAGCCCAACTTCCCAGCTCCAACTACCAACGTTAAATTTAGTGTGAATTGAAAAATGAAATACATTTTTTGAGTTTGCTGCAAATACTAAAAAATCCCAGGGACCGGTTGTTCGAACAGTGGATAGCGCTATCCACTGGATAGTGATTTTTTGTAGCATTCGTAAAACTTCCCATTGATCGTTATAACATAATATTACGACTTGTAACGATAGATTAAAGTCCCTAATATTTACACCGTTGACCAAAACGGAACTTTCGACATGTTTTGTCCAACTTTATGAAATTCGCTATCCACCTTTCGAACAACCGGCCCCAGAACATTGTCAGGCCTGGTGCAAAGCAGAGGTAATCCCTACCAAAAGCCTAGTAACACCTCCATTCAAACCATGAATAAAAGCTATGGTTTTGCAATACACTCGTTTTGAAATATGTTCATGATGAAATCTCCGAAATGGTTTCAAAGAACATTTGCACGTATCGAGAACCAGCAAAAATAAAAACAAAATGAACTTACCATTGGGAGACAGAAGTGAAGCTGTAGCACTTATTTCACCATTTTCACCCTTCACTGTACACTTGTATACCCCCAGATCATCTTCATCCACATTGTATATCACTAGCTGTCTATTATTATTAGTAAGACTATATTTTGGATTGAATTTCTTCCCTCGAAAGTTTCCAATGGCTGTTCCACCTCGAGACCAGGAAATAGTATAGGGAGGGACCGCAGCTCCATCACAAGATAATGTCACTTGTTTACCAAATACAACAGTTGTGTCGTTTGGTTTTTTGAAAATGATAGGACACGCTAAAATAAAAGAAGTGCTTTTATAATTAGACTGAGCAACGCCATCGTGAGCAACGCCTGTTAAGGCCGTTTTCCCACTTCAACTGTACCGCAGCGTAACGTGGCGGATCTCTTTGTTTCGTTAGCCCCAAAGCATAGCTAATGACTTCAAAACAAAGAAAAACGCTAGGGTACGGTACGATACGGCTGAAGTGGAAATCGCCCTTTAGATTTCAAGTAATAGAGCAAGAGGTCAGCGGTTCCCCAGTGCTGTATTCCATTTACAATCAAAGAACATCGACGGTCTAATCTATCATACTAAAAAATGGCAGCTTGTCGATTTTATCAGAATCCTTTGCGCTTCTAAATCGTTTGTAGCGACTGTTGACGAAATTTAACTGAACGGCATTACACAAGATGTGGTTACTTTTTTGCTTGACTAAGTTGCTGATTTCAACACGATGTCTTCTAGTATTTTTATCGCATATAAAAATTATCTGCGTAAAGGATCCTCGTAAAATCGACATGCCGCCATCTTTTTTTATAGTCAAACATGCCATGTCAATTTGTCGCCAGGAGGTCACACAACAACATGGCATCATATAATTTTGCACAATTCAATTTAGAGCTGAGCGGTTAACCGAGAAATTCGGTTCTTCCGGTACTTTTTTTAGCACCGAAAAATTTTGCGCAAAAGAACCGGTAGTTGCGGTTAAAATTTCCTTCAACGTGCACCTGATTGCAGGCTGTAGTGCTTGGGAAACACGAAAATGTCGGGCTGGCAAAACACTTTAGTACA
>JAODVM010365350.1:0-10997 GCA_025400095.1 Phenganax marumi
TTTACTCTGATGTTAGAGATTTTATCTGACTTGGTCTACTTGGTCTAAGTAGAAAATCGTCTTCTTCTTATGATAAATTTTTTCTTTCGCTAATCCTAAGCATATCATTAGAAAACCAATTTTGATAAGTTTTAAAGTTTTTACACAAGCACAACACTCGTTTTTAAGCACCTGTTGCTCAATTCGATCTAATGTAGAAAATCCTTTTCTTCTGCTTATACTAAAGTTTATATTTTGCTAATCACAAGTATGTCATTAGAAAATCAATTTCTTTGAATTTTAAAGTATTTGCACAAGCAGAACGCTTGTTTTTAAGTAATTATTTACTCTGATGTTAGTGATTTTATCTGTGTAGGTCAAGTTGCTCTAATGTTGAAAATCGTTTTCTTCTTCTTATTCTTAAGATTTTCTTTGCTAATCGAAAGTATGTGGTTAGTAATTAAATTTTGTTCAGTTTAAATGTATTTAAGCAATTGCTTACTCTGATGTTACTGATTTTATCTGTGTTGGGCAACTTTGTCTATAGTAGAAAATCGTTTTCTTCAGATTATTGTTAAGATTTTCTTTCGCTAATCAAAAGTATATGGTTAGAAAATCAATTTTGTTGAGTTTTAAAGTATTTGTACTAGGGCAACAGTTATTTTTAAATAATTGTTTACTCTGATGTTAGAGATTTTATCTGTGTTGGTCAACTTGCTCTAAAGTAGCAAATCATTTTCTTCTAGTTATTGTTATATTCTTCTTTTGCTAATTGAATGCATGTCGTTTGAAAATCACTTTTTTGAGTTTAAAAGTATTTGCACCTGCGCAACAGTTGTTTTTAAATAATTTTTTACTCTGATGTTAGTGATTTTATCTGTGCTGGTCAATTTGGTCTAAAGCAGAAATTCGTTTTCTTCTGCTTATTGTTAAGATTTTCTTTTGCTAATCGAAAGCTTGTGGTTAGAATATCAATTTTGTTCAATTTTAAAGTATTTGTACAAACGCAACTGTTTTTTAAGCAATTGTTTATTCTGATGTTTGAGATTTTATCTGTAATGGTCTTTTTGGTCGAAAGTAGAAAATCGTTTCCTTCAGCTTTTGACAAAGTTTCTTTTTGGCTAATCATATATATCTATTTAGAAATTCAATTTTGATGAGTTTTAAAGTTTTTACACAAGCGCAACAGTCGTTTTTAAGCACCTGGATGTCAATTTGGTCTAATTTAGAAAATCGTTTTTTCTGCTTATGGTAGAGTTTTTCTTTTCCTAATCGTAAGTATGTTGTTAGAAAATAAATTTGTTGAGTTTTAAAGTACTTGTACAAGCACAACAGTTGTTTTTAGGCATTGTTTACCCTGATTTTTGTTATTTTATCCGTGTACTTGGTCTAAAGCAGAAAATCGTTTTCTTCTGCTCATGGTAAAGTTTTTCTTCCGCTAATGATATGTTTTTCATTACAAAATCTACTTTGTAGAGATTTAAACTATTTGCACAAGCGCAACAGTCGTTTTTGTAGTCACTTGGTAGTCAAAATGCTTTAAGGTAGAAAATCATTTTCTTCTGCTTATGGTAAAGTTTTTCTTTTGCTAATCGTAAGTATGTCATTAGAAAATCATTTTTTTTTTAGTTTTAAAGTATTTGCACAAGCGAAACACTTGTTTTTAAGCAATTATTTACTCTGATGTTAGTGATTTTATTTCTGTTGGTCAAGTTGCTCTAATGTGGAAAATCGTTTTCTTCTAGTTATTGTTAAGATTTTCTTTTGCTAATCGAAAGTATGTCGTTAGTAATTAAATTTTGTTGAGTTTAAATGTATTTAAGCAATTGCTTACTCTGATGTTAGTGATTTTATCTGCATTGGGCAACTTTGTCTATAGTAGAAAATCGTTTTCTTCAGATTATTGTTAAGATTTTCTTTGGCTAATCGAAAGTATATGGTTAGAAAATCAATTTTCTTGAGTTTTAAAGTATTTGTACTAGGGCAACGGTTTTTTTAAAACAATTGTTTTCTTTGATGTTAGAGATTTTATCTGTGTTGATCAACTTGCTCTAAAGTAGCAAATCATTTTCTTCTAGGTATTGGTAAGTTTTTCTTTCGCTAATCGAACATATGTCGTTTGAAAATCACTTTTTTGAGTTTTAAAGTATTTGCACCTGCGCAACAGTTGTTTTTAAGCAGTTGTTTTCTCTGATATTAGAGATTTTATCTGTGTTGGTCAACTTCATCTAAAGTAGAAACTCGTTTTCTTATGCTTATTGTTAAATTTTTGTTTTGCTAATCGAAAATATGTCTTTATAAAATCAAGTTTGATGAGTTCTAAAGTATTTGAATAGGCGCAACAGTCCTTTTTAAGCACTTGTTCGTCAGCTTGGTCTACATTAGAAAATCATTTTCTTCTCCCTACAGTAAAGTTTTACTTTCGCTAATCGAAAGGGATATCGTTAGAAAATCAATTTTGTTCAGTTTTAAAGTATTTGCAAAACCGGAACAGTTGTTTCTAAGCAAATATTTACTCTAATATTTGTGATTTCATCTCTGTTGGTCAACTTGGTCTAAAGAAGAAAATAGTTTACCTCTGTTCATAGTAAAGTTGTTTTTTTTTGCTAATCAAAACTATGTCGTTAGAAAATCAGCTTTGTTGAGTTTTAAAGTATTTGCACAAGCACAACAGTTGTTTCTAGGCAATTGTTTAGTCGGATGATAGTGATTTTATTTTTATTGGTCAACTTGGTCTAAAGTAGAAAAAAGTTTTCTTGTGCTCATGGTAAAGTTTTTCTTTTGCTAATCGAAAGAATATGTTTTGAAAATCAATTTTCTTGAGTTTTAAAGTATTTCCACAAGCGCAACAGTTGCTATTAAGCAATTGTTCACTCTAGTCTTTTTTTGATATTATCTGTGTTGGTCAACTTGCTCTAAAGAAGAAAATCGTTTTCTTCTGCTTATGGTAAAGTTTTTTTTTCTCCAATCGAAGGTATTTCGTAAGAAAATCAATTTTGTTGAGTTTTAATGTATTTGCACAAACACATTAGTCGTTTTTAAGCACTTATTGGTCAAATTGGTCTAAAGTAGAAAATCGTTTTCTACTGCTTATGGCAAAGTTTTTTATTCGCTAATCGTATGTATGTCATTAGAAAAACAATTTTATTGCGTTGTAAAATATTTCCATCTACGCAACAGTTGTTTTCAAGCAATTGTTTACTCTGTCGTTAGTTATTTTATCTGCGTCGGTGACCTTGCTCTAAAGTAGAAAATCGTTTTCCTCTTTTTATGGTAAAGTTTTTCTTTCGCTAATCAAAAGTATATCGTTAGAAAATAAATTTTGTTGACTTTTAAAGTATTTGCACAAGTGCCACAGTTGTTTTAAAGCAATTGTTTACTATAATGTTTGTGATTTTATCTGTTTTGTCAACTTTGTCTAAAGTAGAAAATCCTTTTCTACTGCTCAACGCAAAGTTTTTCTTTGGTTAATCGCACACATGTCGTTAGAGAATCAATTTTGTTGCGTTTTGACGTATTTGCACAAGCGCAACAGTTGTTTTTAAGCAATTGTTTACTCCGATTTACTGTGATTTTATCTGTGTTCATCAACTTCGTCTATAGTAGAAACTCGTTTTCTTCTGCTTATTGTTAAGATTTTCTTTCGCTATTCGAAAGTATGTGGTTAGAAAATCAATTTTGTTGAGGTTTAATGTATTTGTACTAAGGCAACGGTTTTTTCTAAGAAATTGTTTACTCTGATGTTAGTGATTTTATCTGTGTTGGTCAACTTGGTCTAAAGTAAAAAATCGTTTTCTTCCGCTTATGGTAAAGGTTTTCTTTCGCTAATCGAAAGTATATCTTTCGAAAATCAATTTTGTTGAGTTTTAAAGTATTTCCACAAGCGCAACAGTTGTTTTTAAGCAATTGTTTACTCTAGTGTTTTCGTGATTTTATCTGTGTTGGTCAACTTGGTCTAAAGCAGAAATAGTTTTCTTCTACTTATTGTTAAGATTTTCTTTCACTAATCGAAAGTATGTGGTTAGAACATCAATTTTTTTGAATTTTAAAGTATTTCCACTCGCGTAACAGTTGTTTTTAAGCAATTGTTTACTCTAAAGTTTTCTGATTTTATCTGTCTTGGTCCACGTGCTCTAAAGCAGACAATAGCTTTCTTCCACTCATGGTAAAGTTTTTTTCTGCTAATTGTAAGTTTGTCATTAGAAAACCAGCTTGGTAGAATTTCAAACTATTTGCACATGCGCAACAGTCATTTTTAAGAACTTGTTAGTCAAATTGGTCTAAAGTAGAAAATCATTTTCTTCTGCTTATTGTAAAGTTTTTCTTTCCCTAATCGAACGTATGTCGTTAGAAAATCAATTTTATAGTGCTTTGAAGTATTTGAACAAGTGCAACAGTTGTTTTTAAGCAATTGTTTACTCTAATGTTTGTGATTTTATTTGTGTTGGTGAACTTTATCTAAAGTAGAAAATCGTTTTCTACTGCTTATGGCAAAGTTTCTTTCGTTAATGGTACGCATGTCGTTGTTTACTCTGGTGTTAGTTATTTTATCTGTGTCAGTGAACCTGATCTAAAGTAGAAAATCGTTTTCCTCTTTTTATGGTAAAGTTTTTCTTTCGCTAATCAAAAGTATAATGTTAGAAAATAAATTTTGTTGAGCTTTGAAGTATTTGCACAAGTGCCACTGTTGTTTTTAAGCGTTTGTTTACTACAATGTTTGTGATTTTATCTGTTTTGGTCAACTCTGTCTAAAGTAGAAAATCGTTTCTACAGCTTGTCGCAAAGTTTTTCTTTCGTTAATCGCACGTATGTCCCTGTAAAACGAGTTTTATTCTGTTTTAAATTATTTGCACAAGCGCAACAGTTGTTTTTAAGCAATTGTTTACTCTGACTTATAGTGATTTTATCTGTGTTCAACAACTTCCTCTATAGAAGAAAATCGTTTTCTACAGCTTATTGTTAAGATTTTCTTTCGCTATTTGAAAGTATGTGGTTAGAAAATCAATTTTGTTGAGTTTTAAAGTATTTGTACAAGCGCAATGGTTTTTTAAAGCAATTGTTTATTCTAACGTTAGTGATTTTCTCTGTGTTGGTCAACTTGGTCAAAAGTAGAAAATCGTTTTCATCTCATTATTGTTAAGTTTTTCTTTCGGTAATTGAAAGTATATGGTTAGAAAATCAATTTTGTCGAATTTTAAACTATTCCCACCAGCGCAACAGTTGTTTTTAAGCAATTGTTTACTTTAATGTTTGTGATTTTATCTTGTATTGGTCAACATGGTCTAAAGCAGACAATAGTTTTCTTCTGCTCATGGTAAAGTTTTTTTTCCGCTAATTGTAAGTTTGTCATTAGAAAATCAACTTTGTAGAGTTTTAAACTTTTTGTTAAGATTTTCTTTCCCTAATCGAAAGTATGCGGTTAGAAAAACAAAATTTGTTGAATTTTAAAGTATTTGTACAAACGCAACTGTTTTTTTAAGCAATTGTTTACTCTGATGTTAGAAATTTAATCTGACTTGGTCTACTTGGTCTAAAGTAGAAAATCGTCTTCTTCTTCTTATGATATAGTTTTTCTTTGGCTAATCCTAAGCATATCATTAGAAAACCAATTTTGATGAGTTTTAAAGTTTTTAAACAAGCGCAACAGTCGTTTTTAAGCACCTGTTGGTCAATTCAATCTAATGTAGAAAATCTTTTTCGTCTGCTTATACTAAAGTTTTTCTTTTCCTAATCGTGAGTATGTCATTAGAAAATCAATTTTTTTTTAGTTATGAAAGTACTTGCACAAGCGGAACACTTGTTTTTAAGCAATTATTTACTCTGATGTTAGTGATTTCATCTGTGTTGGTCAAGTTGCTCTAATGTGGAAAATCGTTTTCTTCTAGTTATTGTTAAGATTTTCTTTTGCTAATCGAAAGTATGAGGTTAGTAATTAAATTTTGTTGAGTTTAGATGTATTTAAGCAATTGCTTACTCTGATCTTAGAGATTTTATATGTTGGTCTACTTGGTCTAAAGTAGAAAATCGTTTTCTTCTGCTTTTGACAAAGTTTTTCTTTCACTAATCGTAAATATATATTTAGAAAATCAATTTTGATGAGTTTTAAAGTTTTTACAAAAGCGCAACAGCCGTTTTTAAGCACTTGGATGTCTTTTTGGTCTAATGTAGAAAATCGTTTTCTTCTGCTTATGGTAGAGTTGGTCTTAAGCAGAAATAGTTTTCTTCTACTTATTGTTAAGATTTTCTTTCGCTAATCCAAAGTATGCGGTTAGAACATCGTGTTGAATTTTAAAGTATTTCTAGTCGAGTAACAGTTGTTTTTAAGCAATTGTTTACTCTAAAGTTTTCTGATTTTATCTGTTGGTCAAACTGGTATAAAGCAGACAATAGTTTTTTTCCGCTCATGGTAAAGTTTTTTTCCGCTAATCGTAAGTTTGTCATTAGAAAATCAACTTTGTAGAGTTTAAACTATTTGCACATGCATAACAGTCATTTTTAAGAACTTGTTAGTCAAATTGGTATAAAATAGAAAATCATTTTCTTCTGCTTATTGTAAAGTTTTTCTTTCCCTAATCGAACTTATGTCCTTAGAAAATCAATTTTCTTGAGCTTTAACGTATTTGAACATTGCAACAGTTGTTTTTAAGCAATTGTTTACCGTAATGTTTGTGATTTTATCTGTGTTCACCAACTTCGTCTATAGTAGAAAATCGTTTTCTTCTGCTTATTGTTAAGATTTTCTTTCGCTAATCGAAAGTATGTGGTTTGAATATCAATTTTGTTTAATTTCAAAGTATTTGTACAAACGCAACTGTTTCTTTAAGCAATTGTTTTTTCTGATGTTAGAGATTTTATCCGTGTTGGTCTACTTGGTCTAAAGTTGAAAATCGTTTTCTTCTCCTTATGATAAAGTTTTCCTTCCGCTAATCGTAAGTATATCTTTAGAAAATCAATTTTGATGAGTTTTAAATTTTTACACAAGCGCAACAGTCGTTTTTAAGCACCTCTTGGTCAATTTGGTCTAATGTAGAAAATCGTTTTCTTCTGTTTATGGTAAAGTTTTTCTTTTGCTAATCGTAAGTATGTCGTTAGAAAATCAATTTTGTTGAGTTTTAAAGTATTTGGACAAGCACAACAGTTGATTCTAGGCAATTGTTTAGTCTGATGTTAGTGATTTTATTTTTGTTGGTCAGCTTGGTCTAAAGTAGAAAATAGTTTTCTTCTGCTCATGGTAAAGTTTTTCTTTTGCTAAACGTAAGTATGTCGTTAGAAAATCACCTTTGTTGAGTTTTAAAGTATTTGCACAAAGGCTACAGTTGTTTTTAAGCAATTGTTTACTCTGATGCTAGTGATTGTATCTGTGTTGGTGAACTTGGTCTAAAGCAGAAAGCCGTTTTCTTCTGCTTATTGTTAAGATTTTCTTTCGCTAATCGAAAGTATGTGGTTCGAATATCAATTTTGTTTAATTTTAAAGTATTTGTACAAACACAACTGTTTTTTTAAGCAATTGTTTATTCTGATGTTAGAGATTTTATTTGTGTTGGTCTACTTGGTCTAAAGTAGAAAATCGTTTTCTTCTGCTTATGATAAAGTTTTTCTTTCGCTAATCGTAAATATATCTTTAGAAAATCAATTTTGATGAGTTTTAAAGTTTTTACACAAGCGCAACAGTCATTTTTTAAGCACCTGTTGGTCAATTTGGTCTAATGTAGAAAATCGTTTTCTTCTGCTTATGGTCAAGTTTTTCTTTTGCTAGTCGTAAGTATGTCGTTAGAAAATCAATTTTGTTGAGTTTTAAAGTATTTGCACAAGCGGAACAGTTGTTTTTAAGCAATTTTTTACTCTGATGCTTGTGATATTATCTGGGTTGGTCAACTTTGTCTAAAGTAGAAAATCGTTTTCTTTTAGTTATTGTTAAGATTTTCTTTCGCTAATCGAAAGTATGTGGTTAGTAAATAAATTTTGTTGAGTTTAAATGTATTTAAGCAATTGTTTACTCTGATTTTAGTGATTTTATCTGTGTTGGTCAACTTCGTCTATAGTAGAAAATCGTTTTCTTCAGCTTGTAGTTAAGATTTTCTGTCGCTAATCGAAAGTATATGGTTAGAAAATCAATTTTAGTAGTATGAATTGTGGGGTTCTGCACCATAGGCTCTAAATCCTGACCACCCTCCAAGAAACGTCTCGTACATAATAGTAGCTTATACAAATTAAGCTTATTAAAGTTCAAGAATTAGGGGGTGGGTCTCTTGATGATCCCCATTTAAACCACACTTAAACCACACTAAACCACAACTAAGTGGGGATCATGAGATCCGAAGAGCAAAACAAGAAAGAGAATTTTAGGGGGGAGGGAGTAATAAAATATAAACCTTTTTATGAGAAAATTATCACTTACAAACCTTTTTATGGAAAAAATAAAATTGTTTTTAGACCTGTTTATAAAACAAATAATACAAATATGGTGTATCTTGTTGATAGCAGGTTAGATCCAGACTATGTTAAAGAGTGAACGGAGCCTATAAAAAAAGAGGAATCTGTGTATATAATTAAGAATAAAGACTGGAAACAAGAGAACATTGACTATAATAATTTTCAAAATGAAATTACAACGAAAAATATTTCCAGATCGGGCTAGAAAAATACAAGAGTACAAAGAAAACTTCCATGTATGCTATATTGATGATAAGAAAAAACAAAGAGTTACAATATTTTTATAGGGATAAAGAGATTATTAACTTTATGAGAACACACCCTGATTGTTGTGATGAAAATTATGCCATTCTTTGGTGTCATGTGTGTCTTGGTGCTAATTTCAAATATACAGTAAATTCTAGAATACGTAAATCTTGTTTTTCCACTACGCCCTATTTTAATCCCAAGTTTAGTTATTCTGATCCCAAGCGAGTAGTTTTTCCTGGATAAAACCGTTGATGTTATTTATTCATTATACACACGAATATAGTATGAGAAAACCTGTTTCTTTAGGTAGTATTGATGATATAGATTTGTATATGGAAAAGAACGATTTTTGGAACAAGACACCATTTGAGATATTTTAAGACCCAAATATAGAAAAAACTCTCTTCATCGTGTTGTAACTTTAGTTTTTATAGTGTCCGGAACGTGGTCAACCAACCAGTTATACCACTCATTGAGTTTTCTTCTTACAAAGGTCCTCCGTTTTGGTGTTGGTCTTGGTTTTATATATTTTATTCATTTTAATGGTTCTACTTCTGTATCCTTCAATGGGGTGTCTAGAATGTGTGGGGGCGAAGGTGGTGGTCGCATCGGTCTAGGTTTTTTATACTTTGTTGGTTCTAAAGGTTCAACATTTATAGGTTTTAAGGGTTCATCTAAGATAGTGCTATTTGGTTTTGGTCCTAGAATGTATTCAGTCCCTTCTATCGGCTTATTATTCTTTTTTGGTCACCCAACGGGTTTATGTTCTGATCTTTGCTTTTTTTAAATCTATCTAATGCACCACTAGCACATGTATTCGGTCCAACTTGATTAACTGCGTCATCCATCGAATTATAATTGTGTGGAACAAATTGTGTTTGATTTTTGATTTTACCAAGGCTTTTGATAAAGTCAGTCACAATTTACTGATTGAAAAATTGAAAACTTATGGTATCGGAGGAAAGTTAGTCACTTGGTGCACGAGTTATGAAACTGGAAGGCAGTGAAATAATTTATTTATCTGTGAAGATAATGTCAACAGTTTCCAACAAGTACTCGTAAAAACTATCGTTTTTCAAAACTGACCACCCGAAAAACGTCAGACTTCTACGTGCAAGCATATTGCTTACGTCGATCTCAATAATATAAGGTCCATGTTCCTTACACTATCCCTCCCCTGAATTTGGAGGCCAATCAGCTGCAAAAATACAGTATAACCTAATGAAGCTGCCCCAATGCAGTACATTTCAACATAATAAAAAAAAATCAAAGTTCAAAGTTCATAGTCCTCCAGCCACACAGGTTTTCTTCTTCTCTGCATTTGTCTTTCTGGTACAACTTGTGATTGTGTGGGGGCTTTGGTGGCGCAATCGCTAGGACTTGCGCCTTTCACCACTGAGGTTGTGGGTTCGATTCTCAGCTTGGGCTTAACTTTCTCATGTGAAAAGAGTCTGTCAACTACTCTACCGAAAGTCGTTGGTTTTCTCCGGGCAACTCCGGTTTCCTCCTACAGGAAATGTTGACAGGGTGGGCTAGGATAAACAGATTAGGAACCTAATATCACAATTGCTGTAAAGATAACTAGTTCAGGTTAAATACGCACATAAATGCACATAGGATTTAGGGAACTCCGCATACTTGCACAGAATTGTAAATTGGTTATAAAAAGCCTGTGCAGGGATAACTAATTAAATATCATATCATATCATATTGTGTCTCATTTCCTTCCAACGATTCAAACAAACTTCCTTCATTTTTGTGACTGTCCACTGCTCTCGTACTAGATGGCATTTCTTCGTTTCTGTGACTGTCCACTGCTCTCGTACTAGATGGCATATCTCCTTGTATTTCGTTGTGCGAAGTATGTGCGATCTCAGGCGTGTCTTGTGAATTCGCTGTCACCGGTCCTTGCGACGTTCCGTTCTCATCGTCTTTAGGGTCAGCCTGTTCCACTGTACTCGTCAGCGCATCCTGTTGTGTGATCTCAGGCGTGTCTTGTGAATTCCCTCTCACCGGTCCTCGTAACGTTTCGTTCTCATCGTCCTCAGGGTCAGCCTGTTCCACTATACTCATTGACGCATCTGGTAAATCCTCATCAGTTAGATTTTGTGCGTCGGTAACTATCTGATGTGGTGCCTTGATGTTTGGTCGGGAGTACCGAATCGTCCACTGTTCCTCGCCATTTTCACCATTTGCTCGCGACGTTCGACCATAGACATTCCTTGTGTTTTGTTCCTTCGCCTGGAGAGCTTCCTTCGCATGGCGTCCCGACTCCAGCAGTGGCGCTTCCGGTGTACTACTCACTTGTCGTTCAAAACATGGTTTAAGTCGATTGT
>JAODVM010365461.1:0-10994 GCA_025400095.1 Phenganax marumi
ATTACCTTCCAAGTAGTTTGAAATCTGCTGAGAAATAAGTTTTTCAAAAATCTTCGCAACCGCTGACAATACAGACACAGGTCTATAATTTGTGGGTTTACTTTTACAACCCGATTTATAAACAGGGGAAACAATTGCTATTTTCATATCGTCAGGGAAACTACCCGATAGAAGTGACTTATTGAATATTGTTGTTAATGACATTGCAATTACTTCAGCAGAGTCCCTCAACAATTTAGCCGGGATTCCGTCATGTCCTGTAGCTTTAGTTGTTTTAATGGTATATAGCAACTCAGAAACATCTGCTTCAGTTATCAACTGAAACCTGAAAGTGCTATTTAAAGGTTTTACATATGATTCTGATATGTGATTATGTTCTGGCAGATCGTCTGCTAATTTAGGTCCTATCTCTGTAAAAAACTTATTAAGAATATTTGCAATTTCTCTTGGTTCAGTTACTATATTTCCATCATCTGTGATTTCATTTATACTTGTGGATTTTACATTCCTATTTGTTAACTCATTAACTTTTTTCCACATTTTTTTGGGATTTGCTTCGCAATTTCTAAATGCCTGCATATAATAATTTGCTTTTGCATTTTTAACAATTTTAACCACTTCATTTCTAGCTTTTTTGTAGGCTTCATGCGCCCCCTTTGACCCGGATTTTACCGCCCGTTTTTTTAAAAAGTCTCTATTATATATTTCATGTTTTATTCCAGACGTCATCCAAGGTATATGTTCATATTTGACTTTACGGGTAATCTGGGGTGCATGTATATCTGCAACTGCTATAAACTTTACCTTCCAGTCATTCCAAACCACATTTGGATCTTCACTGTTTGATAGCGTTTCCAGCACCCTAGTTAAATCATATTTAAATGCATCCACTTTATAATTTTTATAATTCCTTGTGGTTATTATTTTTGGCTGCTTACGGCAAGTAGAAATTTTTCTTATTATATAAATAAGACTATGGTCGCTAATTCCTACATGCTCTATTTCTGATCCAACAATATTTTCAGGTTTATTAGTGAAAGCTAATAGTGAAAGCATTGTACTGAATTTGCTTTGCATTTGCACTGCTATTAGTGAAAGCATTGTACTGAATTAGAAAGCGCAAGAGCACATTTGAACATGCTGGAAAAGGTGAATCATTATCTGTGGGAACACTGTCACATGATAATTCCAGTTAAAGGCCGTCTTCCATTGTACCCGATTTGCCTACGTGGGCACGAGTGTGCTTTGTAAACATGCGCTGTAAAACTGATTGACTGCTGTACAGCGCCACGCACGGGCATATATGTGACGTATGAGAACAGCAAACGAAAGAAAGTGCGCAGAATTTAGATCTGTATATTGCATATTTATTATGAAACATTTTAATCTATTTTCTTCGATTCTGATTGGTCAATGATATTGACTTTGCTAATGATTGATTGTTGAAAAAATAGAGGCTTTTGAAGGATTTGAAAATTTTGCAAGGATTACGTACTAAAAACAGAAAAACGCGTAACTAGCTAGAATGCAGCGGTGCGATATGACTGTTACGGTGTTGAACTTATGTTTTTGTTTGATACACCCTGTATCACCTACTCAAATCCAGAATGAAAATGAAGATATGCAGCTTGGTTACTTCGTTGTACGAACCGTAAACCGGGAACCTTGGTCATACATTCCTGCATAGCTTGTTTTATTATACTTGTGTAATACGACGGCTCTAAAATATTACAATTGGTATACATATAATAGTTTATACTCAGATACGTGACAGAAGATAGAAGATGTCGGCGTTTTAAAAGTCCGAGAGTTTTTCTGTTACTTGACAATATTACAGATTGGGGTCTTGCCTCTTAACACATTAACTGTCAATTTGTTCAGATATTGACGGTGTAGTTCTCAAGTATCATTTTACTCTGAATGCCATATAGTTTTAATGGTAAAGGTGAGATTCTCACACGGCTCATAGTATAATAATCAACCAGTTTCTTTTCGGAACGGATTGATTAATTAGTGTAATGCTGGCCAAGTTGGTGGCTGATTATTCTGCCTAATGCCAGATGATTTCAGTTGGCAGCCCAGGGCACGACTCCAAAGACGTTCACAACCATGTTTACTACAATATCTTACGTGAGTTGATTTCATTAGCTATTATTTCATGATAACCGTGCACAAGAGGCCAGAGATGTTAAGCATTGTTAGTAGCTGCACGACTTCCCTGACAACTGGACATCATTGACTTCACCAAATCAGTTTTAACAAAATCACCTTGAACCAACTTGGATTCAATACTTCCTGAACGGGATCTGGCTAGGGAGCATTTTTGCTGTTAATAGGTTACCATATTTAATCGAACAAACACCGCATGCACAGTAATCGCGCCGCGGCGTTTACTCAAGATACACCTCGAAGATACATGAGATCATGCTCTAAAGTAAAGATCTAAGCGCGAGAGTAGTGACAGTTCCTGTAACTTGATACAAAAAATCACAAAAGATGCCGATCGAACCACATGAGGTTAAGGTCTAAATCATTTAAAAAGCCATTCAATTGTCTTCTAATATCTTAGAGCGAAGAACGTTAACCTGGTCTATTCAACTATACTGTTAACTCAAACTTATAGAAGGTGGGAGAGTCCAACGATGGTCAGGATTGCTATACTCCACGTATTATCATTGCTATTTCTAATGGCCATAGCAGAAGGTTTTCCCGAAAACAACGACAACAACACAATTTCGAGCTACAAGGTTCACATCGACACAGAGCAGTGTGTTTACCAAACTGGCAAAAGATTCCTCTCGATCGCTCTTCCTTCAGGTCTGATCAAACGCAATTGGCGACATTTCAAGTTTCGTTCAGCAAAGCTAAAAAATCTCGCCAAAGGTTTAGCCCCAGCATATTTACGACTAGGGGGAACAGCTGCTGATTTTCTCTGGTTCGATCGGCAGTCAAAACTGAAGATAACACAACATGGTGCTGGTAGTGGAATGGAGCCTAGTCTAAACCTCAATTCAAACTTCACAATGACCGCAAAAGACGTGGACGAGATTTTTACATTTGCCAATGAAACTGGACTGAGCGTGATTTTTGGACTGAATATTCTCTCGCGGGATTCCAAAACGCATCGTTGGAACTCTTCCAATGCAGAGAATTTAATGAAATATATTGCCAGTCAAGGTTTTAGTTGCGCTTGGGAGCTTGGTAACGAACCAATTGATTTAGAAAATCTCGTGAGCTGGAATATAACCGGTAAAGGACTTGCTCTGGATTTTAGAATTCTTCGACAACTATTGAATAATCACCCAGAATATGGTAGAATGATAATTGGACCAGACGCGAACTCACCGTGGAGAAAGCCAAGAGATGAATTTTTGAAGGAGTTTTTGAAACACATTAACGGTAGTATAGACGCCATTACTTATCATCAGTATTACACAAATAATCGCGCAAAAGTCTCGGAGTTTTATGATCCGGAACTTCTAGACGATCTAATTACTGAAATAAAACAATTACAAAATATTACAAAAGAATCTGGCGCGAACCCCATTCGTCTTTGGCTAGGAGAAACTTCGAGTGCCTATGGTGGAGGTGAACCTGGCGTTTCTAATAGTTATATTGCTGGTTTCATGTGGCTTGATAAACTTGGTGTAGCTGCAAGACTTGGACATCATGTCGTTATCAGACAAACGTTTTATTCAGGATCTTATTCCATGATAAACAAGATCAAATTTGATCCTTATCCAGATTATTGGTCAGCCTATTTGTACAAGAAACTGGTAGGAGCATGCGTACTCGATGTGCATAATGGTATGTCTCTGGGAAGAAAAGTCCGTGTTTATGCTCACTGTACATCTGAGGGATCAAGCTACGAAGCTGGTAGTTTAGTTTTAATTGCACTAAACACCCAAGATCTTGAAACCAAGTTAGTATTAAGAAGTGGGCTTGAAAAACTAACGATACATCAATACTTATTAACACCAGGGGAAAGTCATAACATCACATCGCAATCTGTTAGATTGAATGGACAAGTACTGGAAATGATTGATGATAAATACTTGCCAAATATTCGTCCTCAACCAATATTACCCCCTGATAATATCATATTACCTCCAGTATCCTATGGGTTCTTTGTTATCCCTGACGCTCAGATAGAAGCCTGTCTGCATTCATATCCCAAAAAAACTTTGAAAATTTAAGAGAACGCGAAAAGTTGAAGAGATATCGTTAAACAGTTGATGCTTGCACAACATCAATACAAACCCATACAGTATACACCGAATCACCGTTAGATGAATGTTACTATGCGCCTACCAGCTATAGAATTATCATGTCATGTGACCACTGTGATGTGATAAGGAAATATTCATTACCCTGCGCATGTAATACGATTACTGCCGCGCGCATTGAAGCATAGAGATTGAAGTGAAATACTTTTGCTGTGTTGTATAATTAACAATCGCGCTGCCATTGAAATGCAACAGAAGTCTAAATATTAGAAAGAGAACTTCGATCATTGCTCTGTTAAACTTTTACTCTTTTTTATTTTGTATTCTTTGTTACGTCATAAATCAAACCCCAGTTGTTACTCGTGCATGTAAATGGCATGGTGGTGATTCTTATTTCTTAAATGCATGGTGGTGATTATTGTTTCGTTGTTGATTCATGATCTCCTCCTAATTATAACTGTCATTCATGAGCTCATTTGGAATTTGGAATCAACATAAAATATACAACATGCCATGCCTTCTGTTGTTCCGATGACTGTTGTTTCATTGACTTTCACCTTTATTCACGATGAAATCAAAATAGTGCATTTCGATATTCGTCTTGGAATGAAGAAAATGCATAATGTGTGTAAGTAGAAACGTGCGACACAAAATTTTCTACGAGTTTCATTGAACCTATCAGATAACACCTGAATGTCATCGGTAAAGTTATGCACAATTCTTATACATTTCTCTAATATGGCATAAATGTGTTTCTGCCATGATGACAATATGTAATTAGTGTCCTGCAGTCTTGGCCGATCGTGTGATCCACCACTATCTGGTGAGAGAACGTATCTGACGCACTTCGTTCCCACGACAGAGATCAGATTTCCGCAGTTTCACACAAGGCTGCCGAGAGAAATTTTGGCCCCTCGTCAAATAGTCTTCATGGACCCATCCTCCCCAATCCCCCATCCTACATTTGTCGTTTTTGTTACGCACACGTCACTTAATTGTTGTGCAATGGTTGAGAAACAAATTTCCATTACCCTGGAATTTACTGTAAAACTTCACAGATCAATCTAACGAGCAAAACATGTAGAATTTCTATGTACAACATGAAGTATTTCTACTGCAGTTCTCCCATGTTTAAAACCAAAATGTCGCTTTTCAGATCAACGATGCTACAATGCACGATCTTTGCCAAAAAACGGGCCTCTTTTGATCATTGGCCCCTGGTCAAACACCAAGCTGACCCTGACCCCTCTCGTCAGGCCTGGCTTCACAAGATCGAGCGACTCTGATACGCTTGGTTAACAAACAGGCGGCTTCTAGCTGAGTTGTATGGGTTAAATAATGGTTACGAGTGTGATATGGGATTTATCATGGCGAGTGCTGCTTAACAGCCGCGAGAAGCCGAAGGCCTCGAGTGGCTGTGAAGCTGCACGAGCGATGATAAATTCCATATCACACGAGTGACCATTATTTAACCGTCTTAGCGCATGACACAGCCAAAATTCATTATCACCACTAGTTATCACTACTAGTTATCGCAATAGTCAGTTGAATATGAGATTTAACACGTCTTTTGGAGCAATGAATTTTGGGTGTGTCATGCGCTAATTGAGGAATAGCCAATAGCTCTTTTTTACTTAAAATCAACAAAATCACCAAAGCCGAATTAAGAAAACAAGAATGAATGACAATACTTGAGCTGATACCAAGTTCAAGTGCTTCGTGGGGGTAAAGCGTTTACAAGTTGTGTTGCGTGTTATATGATGATATTCAAACCGCATGCACACACCGAAAGAGGCACAGAAGATAGCTAAAATCCAATCTTTCTTGGTCACAACTAGAATGTGCAGCACTCTGAGACAACCCCAGAAAGCGCGTGAACGTAAAAACGTATTTGAATGCAATAATGAACAGTAATACGGAGCGATAGATTGTCGTAGAAATACTTTACATTTATTTTGATGTCGTTTGCGTTCTACGTTTAGCTACTTTTTTCAATTTTGCCATTTTGGCTGATAGTTCACCAATGGAAACACGTGCGGTAGATTACAAGTTTTTGTACTTAGTACATTCTTATCACTTTTTGTTTCAAAGACAATAGACCATGGCGGACAACAGCGAGACGGTTGCCTTTGTGCATGCATGATCGGCGCGTATTTACGCAGAAAAATTTCGAAATTTAATCTAAATTCTCATCAAATATGAAGGCAACAAGTGTCAGACAATGTTTAGCAAGGATAAAATGCTACCTCTTTTCTTTTGATAAACATGACGCTCAAAAACAATGATTTTGCCACCCAAAACTGGCGGATTTTAAGGCCTGGTCGCATAGCATGGGAAAAGCTAATTAGCGGTGTCTGCGTGATGTCAGTGCACTGAAAGATTGGAGCATGTTGACATTGCCTAACCATCCGTAAAGCGGGGAGCAGCTAAGCGAGAATTGATGAATCAACTGGTTGCCCCCTGTAGACTGCTTTATATGAACGATTTTTTCACTCGTGCCTGAATAGTTAATGTCATATCCAGTCCACAAGATTACCTATACAAACGTTCAACTAGTAACAGTGGGCCAGTCCAGTCCAACTGGACTAGTGCAATTTAGCGGATACTTTATCCCGCTGACCATCCAAGAAATATCAGATTAAGACGCTGGGTCCGCAAACCCACCTTAACCGTGCCCTAACCCTGATCGAGCTGGTGTCCGCTAAACTGCATTCTAGCCAATAAAACTGTATAATTTTACAACAATTTGATATTCTTGATTTATCCTGTCTGTCAATCATTCTCTGAATAGAGGGAAAGTTCACAGAAACCGTAACATAACACTCCACGCAAAAGTGGGCAATCTATACTGTAGAGTGGAAGGAGATATAGCTTGGAAACCCGCAATATCAGTGAACGGTTCCTCAGTTCATCCATGCTTGCACACTTTACTAATTGTATATCAACACCAACCAATGGTTGAGCGATTGCGTTTTGAGTTTATTATACAAGAAATTCATTGTCTTTATACTTTTCTTAATTTTTCATGAATATGAATGATTGAACATGCATAATTTCCAATGCTTCATTTTTACAATTGGTGAAATGCAGTACCGCCCTCTCATGCTTCACTGCTCCTTGTATGCAAATGCATTGGAATAAAGCATGCTAAAACACCCTCAATGCATCAGTTGCTGCTGGACACTTTGCCTATACTGTCGCGATAAAAAAGTTATTATGAATTGGCAAAAATTACAAGTTTGCACTTTGGTGTGCTTTTTTATCAGTATTTCCTGCACTATAGCCATGAATGCAAATGAAGAGGCAGATGAAAAGGAAGGCGCTGGACTGTTGGAAAAAGTTAGCGATAAAAGAAGTAAGTATATTCAAGTGAAGTATAGCCATTTCTTGCACAAAACTTCATGTATAATATTTCTCTGAAGAATGCAACTAAACTTTTTACGTCGAATCAGATTGTCCTCTTTGAATCCAAAGGTTTGTCTGAATTTTCAATCCGAATCCGGTCAGATCCAAAAATGAAAAAAGTAATCCGATCCCATTTGATCCGAAAAATAATTTTATAATATCCGATCCGAACCACTACGACACACAATAGAATGCGGCGTGCCTAATCCGGGAGCATTTTACTGAAAAAGACGCTATCTTTTTGGATGTTGTCTCTTTGAAAGACTGTGTCGGGCCTAGTGATCAGGCCAAACCGTGACAGAATAATCTCGCCGCCACTAAGCGAGACATAAGCATGTAAACGCATAATGGTTTTCTTTGCTACCAGAATCTGAAGATGGGATTGACCTCGTGGAATCATCTATGGACGTTACTTAATGAACTCTCTTTTATTTCCTTCCAGTATCATGGAAATTGCTGACACAGCAAATGAAACAGGTCGACACTGGTATTACACCATACGTCTGGGCGACAGATGCAAACCAAAACACCTACTTTTTGAACAAAGGAAGTTTTGAAGAAGTTCCTGGAAAACTAATCCAAGTTTCATCTGGTGAAGCCGGAGTTTGGGGTGTGGATGAAAAAAATAAGATACACTTTCGGGAGGAAGTTAAAGAAGGTTTGTATGTACCACAGTCAGTTTTGTTACTCACGTACATTTATTGTTGAGCGCTGATATGATTTGACATGAAAAAATGCATTTGCAAGGACAGCGCACCGAGGGTTTCATGTCTCGTTATACATATTAGAGCAACGATTCTTTGAAATCAAAAAATTATGACAATAGGCAATTTGGCTCGGATTAAGTTAGTCATTTGGCTGTTTGCGGACCACACCGTGAATGAACTTGTCCACAAGTAAGTTTTTTGCGGCAGCGTGTGACCGACTAGACAGCTTTAGAAGGCATGGAGTACGTTTTGAAGATGTAGAAATCTTGAAAAATTGAATTTGCAAGTTTACGCATAATTTTTGCAGCGAATTCCTGGTAAACCCAATGAGTTTATTACTCTGAGTTTGCTCTGAGTTAATATTACTCTGAGTTAAATATTACTGGGAGTTAATGATGAGTTGACTGCTTAAACTTTGATTTAATGAGCATTGATGAAGGCGATTATTTTATTGAACGAAACATTTTACAGCTTAATTAATGAACACAGACAATAGAATCAGTCCGGAACCTGTTCTGATTTTTCGGGCCAGGCTGATCTCACAACCGTTCATTCCTTATCTGAATTCCCTTCGCGACAAGTCTGGGCCTAACTGTTTGCTTATCATCATATCAACTGTGCGAATCTAGACCCCGAAGTAATATGTGTGAATGCCACTCAGCCTGGACTGGCCCACTGTGACGCTAAAAATTGTGCATGAGGCTTTCATTTTTGCCTCAAGTGTACTTTGCCAGTCAGAGACAATGTCAATAGCACTGCTGAAGAAAGAATGTCACTGCATTTGGTCGATGTAGAAGAGGACCAAATATCGTACTATCAATTTACGACGACGCTGTAACTAATTAAATATACTGACTTTATTCTAACCCTAACCTAACCCTAACCCTTGTGAACCGGAGATCAAAACCGCGAAAAAAGAGAAAACCACATTTTTGAAATCGCTCGAAAACGACGCCTGTCTGGTTTCCATATGATCGTAACGCACTATCGTACAGATGGAGTCACGGACGATCTGTCTAAATAGTCGAAATTGAGCAGTTTCAAACTATTACAAAAGCAGTTATTAGTACACTACAGGCCAAGGCCACGTCCAGTCTTTATAAAGAATAGAGCAGGAATGAAACATTAACATACAAAGACCAGTAATAGGCACGAAAACTATCAAATTGTTTTTGAACATTACCTTTACGCTCACTTGTGCCGACTATTAGGTTGTGAGTGAAAACAAGTACTGATTTGCCATTCCAGTTCCATTTTTTTGAAAGAATGGAGGTGGCCTTAAACTTTGGTCGCCGTAAACTATTGGCCTGGAGTGTAGGCAGTATGCATGTTCTGTATAAGATGTAGCAACTGCTAAGAAGATAGAACTTTTTAGCCGTTGAGAGGTATTGTCACTGTTCCGCTACGCCAGCTACGATCATATGGAAACCAGGCTAAAGACGAGACTTGTAGATATCCCCGATAATATCGGACAAATTATGCTATATGAACAAAAACAATTATTACCCTAGATTGAGCATTTAAGAATCTACTGTTGTGTTATTTTCAAGCGTTTCAATTCATAGTTTCAATTCATTGTTTTTCAATAAGGCTTTAAAACATATGTAATTTACTTGCACGTTCAAACCTTTTGGCAACTATGCGGTCTGCATCTTTATTCCAGTGAAATTTAAATTCCTTTGTCTTCCTGCAAGGTAATCCGAAAGGAAACGAGTGGAAAACTGTTGGAGGAGAGTTGGTTCAAATAGATTCTGGACCTACAGGAACTGCCTGCGGAGTGAATAAAAAATACAGAGTGTACTGTCGAGTTGGAATGACCAACGAAACACCCAGCGGCACAAAATGGCGACCACTTTCAGGGCGACTCAAGCATATATCGTGCGGAGAATATGGCTGCTGGGGTGTGAATAGGTACAATGATGTGTTTTTCACTTCAAAAATAGACGGTAGTTCAACTAGATGGACGAAAGTTGGTTGCATTGATATGGTTCAACTTGATGCTGGTCCTCATGGTGAAGTGTGGGCAGTGAGTACCGAGGGTGCGCTCTACTCAAGACTTGGTGTAAGCCAAAATGATCCAGATGGAGTTTCATGGAAGAAAATTGGAAATGGTCACTTCGTATCTGTCACCGTTGGTTTGAATAAAATTTTCGCAGTCGATTCTCAAGAAACTGTTTACATGGGAACTATTGTGCGCAATCCTACACAAGGTTTGTGGTTTTGTTTTACAGCGCCGAATAATTTTCGAAAAGAAGACCTAACTTGCATCAGTGACAGAGTTAGCTATGGTACCTGCACACGATCTAATAAACTTAAAACTTAATAACCACGCTCACTTTAAATTAAGTTCAAGCCAGTGGCGGATTAAGTTTGTGCGGGGCCCCTGGCACACCATTGGCTAATTCATGCCCCCCCGAAAAAATCCTCTGTGAACTAAAACACACAAAAAGCCATATTAGTCTGCGTAAATCATTCTACTTTGTTGCTTGTTCCTTTTTTTGCTGCTCTTATCGTTGTTGTTTGCTCTTGCTTTTTTGATAGCCATACAAGTACAATTAGTGCGGCCACGGTCTCTTAACAAAAAATAGGTACGCAGTGCGTACATGTGGGTAGCCTGAAGGTTTCCACATATGTGGGTCACGTGTGCGTATCGGCA
>JAODVM010365572.1:0-10993 GCA_025400095.1 Phenganax marumi
CGCTCTTCCAGAAGCAAAATTTGAGATTTGCGCGCGCGATTTTTAGCGCTCGCAGAAGCAACAACGCGCGTGCCTGCGCGCTCGCGCGCGATAGCGCGCGTCCCAGTGCTAGGCCTGATTGCAGACTATCGCCGATACAAAAAACCGTAAAGCAGGTCTTGCTTTGTGCGGTAAATTTTGTTTTTATGTCTTTTCAGTCCTGTACAAATGGCACAAGAGTGTTTCTTCATGAAAGTATCAAAGATGAATTCACAAAAAAAATTGTTGAGAGAGTAAAAAATATCAAGGTTGGTCATCCAGCAGACCCTAGTGTTCAGATGGGTGCCTTGATCTCAGATGATCACCTGAACAAAGTGCTGGGTTTTGTAGAGTCGGCAAAAAATGAGGTATATGTTTGAAAGTTGATAAGTGACAGTTTGACACAGAGTTTTCTCAACTCTTCGTGCAATGTGATGGTCAAATTCAGGGGTTTATATATCTCTTATAAGAGCAAGCAATCATACTTATTCACACTTGCTTATACATTTTCCATCACATATAAGACCTAAACAGGACATATAGATGTGTTCGACAGTAAGCCTCGCAGGGTAGCAAATGATGATCAAATTCAGAAATTTATACTTTTATAAGAGCAAGCAAATCTAGATGATCCTTTCTCGTTTGTGTTTTTCACCATGTGAAAGACTTCATGTATAACAAATTAGGATTAGCGTCTTTTTTCATGGTATCTGGTAGTTTTTTACCATCTACTGTCTTCTGCTACTGCTTAATGAATCCCAGGTAAATCACAAGCTATTTTTCTCTTTGTTAAGGGAGCTGAAGTGCTATGTGGAGGTGAACGTTTACATATGAGCAATTCTAATGTATCAGGAGGGTACTACATGTCACCCTGTGTATTGACAAACTGTAGAGATGATATGAAAGTTGTAAAGGAAGAAATATTTGGACCCGTTATGTCAATACTCAGCTTTTCTACAGAAGATGAAGTTATTAGAAGAGCTAATAATTCACATTACGGCCTGGCAAGTGGCATTTTTACAAAGTAAGCTGATGTTTTGCAAGTCTCTCCGAGTTACAGCTACACCATGACAAGAGAAGAAATAATACAACAGCATGTTGTTGTCGGATGTACTCAAATGAATGAATGTTTTGTTGGTCCATCCAAGTGATAGTCACTCTACGACAATGTCTACGTCTGTTTTTAGTGACGTTGCTCGTGCTCACCGAGTGTCAGCGAAGATCAATGCTGGCACGTGTTGGGTGAACTCTTACGGCATATTTCGTCCTCAGTTCCCTGGCGGAGGCTTTAAGATGTCTGGGATTGGCCGAGAGAATGGCCTTGAAGGCTTTGAAGGATATACCCAAACAAAAGTTGTTTATATGGCAAGTGGTGATGTAGAAACGCCTTACTAGGTATTGTATAATAGTTTTGTACTTTTGTTATGTGTGGCTATAAGATATTAAAAAGCAAGAGGTCAAGTCTAAAGCTCTCTAACATCTTGCAGTGCAGTCATCGTCATTGTCAAATTGAAGGCTCTCTAGTAAGTACAGATCTGAAATATCAACTTGGTACTGTAACTTAAAAATTTTGAAAAGTTTACGGATTTCTAATAAACAATTATTGAAAACTTTATTGTAAGGTGATATGTATTCGAGAAACTCATTCATCAGTTCATCACAATATGCTCAAGGCTATATTTTTAAAACATTGAATTATGTCCTTTTCTTTTTCTTTGGGGTTTCATTGCTGGTCTTTTGATTTTCTAACCTTTTTGCTTTTTTCACTGGCTTATCAAAATGCTATCAATATAATGGAAATATGCAATATATAAAAAAAAAGCCCCAGCAGACTTTCATCATGATCTACACTATAAAACATATTGCAAAGTAGACCATTCAAAGCATTGTAATCTAACCTGAGCAGATCTCTTTTTTGCCTTATTTGTTAAATTCTTCTCAGGCGTTTGTGCTTCTTTCTCTGAAACAAAATACAAAAAAATTCAAGCCTATGGCTGAATGGATCGAATCATCCAGATTTGTGAAAAAAAGAACGGTATATACATGCAGTGTTAGAGATGTTAAGGGTAACATAACTGCTTTGACACTACATGTACCTTGCGTATACAGTTTACTCTATCTGACACCAGACAGTTTTACTTGTTGGCACCAGACTCTTGACTATGGTGTTCACAAATTAAATATATACACTATTTCAATTTAAAAACAAAAATGTTTAATTATTATTTACCATTCATTTGTTCATCTTTGTCTAGTACATCAAATGAGTAACTATCTTCCTTATCAGAACTTTCTTTTGGCTTTTCTTTTGTGAACTCTTCATCAAGTCCCTCGCTTTCAGCACTCTCCGACTCCAAATCTGACGGCACCCACATTTCAACATCTTTACAGCTCAACTCTGGTTTGTGTAGCTGCTCTGAACGTTCCTGATCAGAGGCATCTGCACTTTTGCCTAAAGAAATACGGCACACAGTTACATCCCAATCTTTTCCTTCAATTTTGACCAAGCTCATTACCAACCTGAATTTGTGATTATTAACATAAAAAGGCAACCTAATCATGGGGTTAATTCTTACTTTGTACAATCATTTTTTGAAATCTTCTTCCGTTTAAATGTTTTCTGATGTGATGTGGTAGATTATTGATGTATCTTTTCGTCAGCTTGCAGTATAATTGTCCTCTACAAAGACCGTTAATGCTAACCCATTAAGTGTTAAGTCTTATCCCAATGAGAAAATCAACTTGCCCAGTGCCAACTGCACTGGGGGCTGGGACACTTCACCATTCAGTGAGTCAAACAAGACATTGTTCTACACTACCTATTTCCCTTTTCAATCAAATACTCAGAGCACAACTCATTTTCTTCTGATGTTAATTTGTCTTTGCACAGGTTCCTATATTTTTTGCCATTGACATATGATTGTATCGCCGTCAATGTACAAGGCATTTCGTGGGATGTAAATTGACAGACAACCTAAACAAACAACAAACATCCAAGGTTTCCATTAGATTTCACATCTACCCAGAAAGTAGCAAAAGTCTCCCTCTAATGAGAATAACATCTGGTGTCACTGGATTACAATTCTCCCATAATTTTTAGTTTAATGACGGCCTTGGTAGGTCTGAATTTTCAGTAGTTAGTTTCGTAGTAACAAGCCACGTGTTTTAACAAACTTGCAATGAAGAGACTCCACGTTAAATATGCAAGACAGATGGTACTGAACAACAAAAGATAAACAAACCTTGCATTTTCCATCATCGCTTTCTATGACACTCAAATTTGGATGATTTTTCAAAAGCTTTTTCACTTTCGCATCCATATTCCAACTTGATTGTTTTTTGTATCTGTCATACTTCATGTAAATTTTCAATATTATGGTAAACAGTGTTACCCATCCACCACAATCCACCACAGTGATGGTAACCGATTACACTGACCTATATTAATATTCCAAAATAAACTGGACTGCATTTTGAATTACAGCGCCCCTAGGTTCTGAACAGATGTTGTTCTGTGTGGGTGGTGCTAGAGGGGGGGGGAGGAGACTACAGCCCCCCCCTGTCCAGGACGTTTAGCCCCCCATCAGGGAAAATCACCATCTCTGTTGAGGAAAGAAAGACCACAGGAAAAGAATACATATGCATTTTTTCTACTTTATTCATGACAGACAACATTTGACGTTTTAGAATACCAAAACCAACACCTGTAGTTTCCTATGCTCTTAATAGGACTTGTTCAGCAACTTTTCCTTCCCTTATTAATATTTACACAATTAAAATAGTTTAGCACCCCTGTCGAGGAACTCAACCACTGTGTCGGGGAAATCCTTGCCCACCCCATTGCTCTGTCAAAATAATGTGACTGTGTAACTCTAATAGTGATGTTTTTAACTAGCTTCCAAACTTTTTAGTCTCAAAAACAGCCAAACATGGAAAACAACATTTTTTATTCACAAGTATTCATTACAAAATTCTAGGACTACCACTACATTTGTTTCATTTCAGTCTGACATTGACTGGTATTTGAGCACGTTGCACAGGTTTCGGAAGACTTCTAGGCCCAGGAATAGTGTATGAGAGCAAACCTGTACAGAATATTATCAAAACTTGAGTATTATACTCTGTCATGTTTTTGCGGCCTTAAAGGGATGCACTTGATATACAGCAGAAAAACACTTCTTTCAGCTCACTAACCATAATCTTTGGCTGTCTCAATTGCTTTTATGAGATTTTTTTGTTGGTATCTGCAGACACCTACAACAATACCACCAAAACTATTACATATTCAGTTTGAAGCTTTTAGATTTGTTAGCAGTTAAAACCTGTTTTTGATGCTTCATAGATTTCACCAGTATGAGGAGACATGAATTGGGCAAGCAAATCAACGTCCTACAAATTAAAGACAGATTGGATCGTGACTGCACCATAGTTTCATACATTTATCAACCATAGTTAAGATATAGTTTGGTGACTACCTTGTAGTCAAGTTGATATTCCCCAGCTAATTGTAATCGACATATTGGGCATGGATTACCAGAAACTATTTGTGCTTCCCCTTTACCTCTCTGAACAAAAACACAAAAAAAATCATCTTATCATCTTAACATCTTTGGATAGTTGTGCAACATGTTTTTTCATGGTGGAGTAATAAGTGAAACTTACAATACACTTCTTTCTTGTTTTCTAGACAATAATATAACAACAAAAAGATATCTTGAGTTTTAATAGTATAATAAATGTATGAATTAGTCTAAATATCTTTAGCAGACAGTCAGCATTCTTTTTAGACATCTAGTTGAATCAAAATATACCATAGGAGGCTTCTGTCCCTTAAAATTTCTTCTGTAAAAAGCCCATATTGGTTTCTCTATAACATCATAAAAAAGTACTTAAGGTGGTAGTATGTTCTGCAGATATTAAGCATGTTTTTTAACCTTTTCTGGCAGTTATGTGATCATTTGTCTTCTCATCTTGTAAAAGAATCAACCTAAAAAATACACAGTAGATTTAATCATCAATTCATACTCTTTAAGTGTGAAAGAATGCTGTTCGTGTGACAGTTTCATTCATAAAAAAACTCTAGCAAACCTTTGGTTGGCAGGATCTTGACTAGCTAAAGATTTGAGGTAGTATGAAGCTTGTTGGACTTCTTGCCGAGTTCCTACATGAAAGAATGTAATTTCCAAAACGTTTAGGATATTGATCAGATGTTTGAATCCCAGTGAAGCCTGTTGACAGATGAAGGGATAAAAAACCAACCTCCTATAGTGATGTCCCATCTTTCTTGGCCATCTTTTCTTTTCAAGGTTGCTTTTATTACAACTCCAATTTTATGCTTTATACTTTTTATCACATCATCTTTATAAACACATTTAGGTATGGTAAAAATCTCACTTATCATAAAATGTAAATTCTAGGAAGTCACTAACCAAGATTTTTAACATTTTCACGAAGTAGCGAAATTTGCTCTGCTATAAATTCCGGGTCATCTTGCCCACTTGACTGTACGTTTCTTGTTTCTTGACATAGACCCGTGCGAGAAACTCGCCACTCCCCAAGCAACTTTGGCGCAGCGGAACATGGATTTTGCTCCAGCAAATTGCTATAATGCGAGGAAATATTAAAGAAAAGTCTTCCTCTGACCACAACAGATTGATATTTAAACAAAAAGTACTTCGAAAATGGTCTAGAAACGCAAGAATATGCAAAAAAATGCCTCAAACTAGCGGCCATATTGGATCTTTGGGATCTTTTTCGTGTTTGTGTTTCCGCTCTAGAGACAGAATGTCAATGGCACTATAAAAATTTTGGAAAACTTCAAAAAGTTTCTAAAAATCCTCGTTTAACTTACTCGAAAAAGAGTCAAATTAAGTAGATATTTGTCAGTAGTACTACAGAAACAATATTTTTTACCAAAAACCACTAGAAATACGGGGACAGAAAAGAGTAGAACACTGTAGAACACGTAAACATAAAATTCTTCTTGGTGGAAATTTGAAAGTTCCTCAATTTGTGTGCTGTTGGGAAATCTAGCGAAGAAAATTGTTCCAAAATAGACCAATCAGAGGCTGAGATCTACCTCACGTGTGCAGTCAATTATTGGAATGGACCAATTAGGAGCAGTGATTTATGTCACGTGTACATGTCACTTCGGGAAGAAGTACATGTCGTTTTTATGAACGAATATTTTCAAAATGCGTTTGAGCATTTTTAGGGTTTCTGATGAAAATTGACACGGATTTTTGGAGTATATTTACAGGAAGTATGTCTTAGATACAAGAATAAACCCTAGAGTAGAACATATCTCTTTTGAACGGTATCTTTCTTCGAATTTCTTCCAAAAACTCCACGCCATTTTGACCGATATGGGCGTTTCATCTTAAGTCTCGTTGTACTCTTAAAATACTTGCAATAAGCCTTCCCAAACATATAGAATCAAAAGATCGACTTGCTAGGGTGAGTAATAGACTTCATTTCGATATTTTTGAAGCTGATTTCCTTGATTTTTTCGCCAACAAAAGCAAATTTCGTTGAACTCCATATTCCTGTTTACATGCGGTATAAAGTGCTATTGTTATTAGTTGCAGTGAAGGTGCACGCCATAGAAGACTCGACGCACAGGGAGAGATGTCTTAAAATAAACGTTTGCACACTCCGACTGTTTGTTTGCAGCGTATTGTTTAAACAGTACTGGTTTAAAATGCGAGAATTTGGAGCAAATTCTTTGTTCATATTTTGTAACACAGGCGAAGCCAGATGTATGTGTTTTGGACATGGCCTCTTTATAAATTCATTGTTTTGAAATCGACCGGCAAGAAACACAAAACATTGTAGAAGCTTAGAACTCGTTTGATATGCATCTTATTATTAGTTTTGGGTAAACTGAGAGAACATGCGGCAAGAACATCACTAATTCGCTAAAAAACAGTTTAAAACTGCGACAAATATTCTGTAAAAGCAATTTAAATTTTTGGCATTGTAGGAGGTGTGTACTGAATATACTATTGCTGTATGCAAAACGTTGTTTTAAAGCTAAAATCTTCTGGCTGATAAACTGGTTTTCGAAACTAACATAGAAATGTCTAAAAGTAAAGTAAATTTTTCACGGAATATAGGAACTTTTCGTCTTATAGAAACATACAATATGCACGTTCCGTACAATTGTGCTTTGGAAAGTTACAGTTCGAGATCTCTGCTCAGGAATTACAGGCATAAAAAGATTAGAACAGAAACTTAACGTATTTTTTCTTTTACCAATCCATTTTTTATTCAATCTTTGGTCAGCAATGAAAAAAGTGAAATGGCTCTGATTAATCTAATAGACTTTAATGATAAATGTGAGAGTCCAACTTATAGCTTTTAATAAGGCCATCAAATTAATTTGGATTTCAGAGCTAATTTTATTAGAAACAGCACTAATAAAATTATATTTAATCTCCAAACTATATTGATGGCCTTATTAAAAGCTGTATGTAGAGCTTTCATATTCATCATTAGAATTCGTTTTCCACCAGGCTAATAGACTTTATCCTCTTTTTAGATACCAACTTTCATTTTTTGTCCAAAGTGTCTGCTCCTGTAACCACATTGTAAAATTCATGACTCTGCTCTGTTCCTCTTTACTGATACTTCCTGCAGCCAGGATATCCTAATTGTTTTGACATATCTATTTTGTCATAAATATGCAATACATTGTTTCTACATCACATAAGCTACTGTTATGCAAGTTGCAGTCTTCCCCTGTGCTCCATACTCTATCATTTTACTCTGTCTAGCAGCAGATAATTTTACTTGTTAAAACGACTTGTTAATAGTTAATGAACTTGTTAATAGTTAATGAAACTGTTGAACAAGGTCTCGTTAACCTACTAAGACTGGAATGAGCATAGTACTGCTTACTCCATTGGTTTACTCCATTTAACACCAGACAAATTTATTTGTCATATGGAGGTCATCTTTCCAACTTAACGTATCGAGTGGCATGCATTGCAGCAGTGTGTGTGTGTTAGCTGTATTTTACATGGCCTAATGCCAGATAATTTTGCTGGTAGCCACACTTTTGCATTTTGATAGCTTACTAGTTTTGCTCAAATCTAGGCCAGGAAAAAACATGTAATTTATGCAAAATATTCTTACTCAAATCATTTACATAGCCTGTCTCGGCCAGCATTTGGTACAAAAAAGAGCAGAAAATTATATAGTTATTTGTAATTAGGTAAGCATTACATGTAAATTGGCTAATTAGACAACAGTAAGATACTGATATTACACACATTTGGGAGGAAGGCAAAATGTTATTCAGTATTGGTGGAAAAAACTTTTTGATTGAAGTGATATGCATTTAGTTGTTCTCATATCGTTACTACTGCTTTTAAAGCCACATGTCTTTCCCCATGTTGCATCATCATTGAATCTGCCTAGAACTACAATAGTGTACAGCAATAACTTGTAGCTCAAAAGCATTGAAGCATACCTGAAGACAAGTTTTTTTATAGATGACATTTTATCCTGCATATTGTCACCAAAATGCAACCAATGTCCCAATATGAAGTTTGCCAAGATTATTGTTTTGAGATATAAGCCTTTACACAGCAAAAATACAACAAATGGCTTTTTAGTGGCAAAATAAATGGTTGATTGGCCTGTTAAGTTGTAAATTTCACCATGACAATTAAAACTGTCTGGTGCTAGACACAGTAAAATATGTGAGCTGGGAACATTGTCTCTTAATGCTGAGCCCCTAGAGTTGGTCTGCAGCATATCTTTTGTGATGTACATTCTGCAATAATCAAGAACGTTTTAACTGTATCTTTTGAATAGGCAGCCAAATCTGGTTGATTGGTGAGACATGCCGTTAATAAGAACTTGACGTAGTTAGAATCAAGAGCACCTTCAATGCAGGGATTCATAGTAAGAAATCCATTATGAGTTATTTTGAAAAGTGTCCTTGATGTCGAGCTTAACCAAATAAGCAATGCTGTGATCACCCTTTGCACTTTATTTTTAGCCTGGTTTCCATTTGTTTGCATTTGTCTTAAAGTCATGATCTTTCTAAAGAGCCAAAGTAAAACAGTTGTACACTAATTATTGGCAAAGCAGTTATTAGCAGATAATATGAATGTTTTCTTTGAGATATACTGAATATTTTGGTGGTTGAGGGACATCGTGACTTTCTTTACGACAGTTACAACCACATGGAAACTGGGAATTACTCTTCATGATAACTGGAAGGAATTGAGATCTTAGTTGCAGTACTAAATAGTTTAAGTTAAAGTTTCTTCTAATATTTTAGACAATGTCAGGTGCAAGTGATCCGAGGGTGTTGTTGGATGCAATGAGTAGCATGTTGGGAGAGTATGGGGATATCAAGGGACCACAAGAAGTCATCACTATTATTAGGTAACGTGACTATGTAAACAGTATGACCCTATTGAGTACGACGTTCAGTTATGCAGCACTCTGTGATTGAGTGAACTGTTTTACTGTTGTTGATTTTCAATAATATTGTGTTTAGTTTAATGAAAGATGCAGAGAAAATGTTGAGTCGTTTTACATTTCTGAACATTTTGCGAGCAACGATCGAGATAGCAGCTGAAAACAGTGCTGCTTTGGAAACTGTTCACAAGTAAGTAGAGATGCTAAAATGAATATCTGTTTGCTAAGTAATTGTGCACTGTATATACATTCAAATTATCGTCGTCTTTTTAGGTTTGTTAAAGATGGTGGTTGTTCGATATTGAACAAATGGCTTCAAGAAGGCATGGCTTCGGAAAACTTGTCATTAATTTTAGATGTTTTAGAGGTTTGTTATAATTGCCAGCAAGTTGATGATAACATGTGTGGATGTAATACTGCATACTACAACATCCATCAATAGCATTTGTTTTTTTGATGTTTACTCGAAGCATGATTTTTGTGCTGTGTTCGAGCATCGTACTAGTCTTTGAGCTAATGAAGTGGCCATGTTCCTTGCCTAGTCTCCTACTCTATAATTACTCTTGGCAGATAATTTTATTTTAATATATTATCTGTCAAGCTTCTAATTCATCTCTTTTTGTGTGAGATTAAATTATGTTTTGTTTGACAGCTATTAGAAGCAATGCCAATTACTATTGAAGCTTTAAAAAAGGTAGCAATTGATTTTCTAATGTTAGCATTTCTTCAGTTTCGACCGTTTAAATTGTACTACACCCTACTGGGCCCCACTTATTTATTCCATGCTTTCAAACACCAGACACTTTTATTCCATCATATTTGCTGCTTGGCAGTCTTTGAACAGTTCTATTTGTTTAATCAAAGGTGAGCAACTTGTATTTAAAATGTATTTGTTAATCTAGGGTAACATTGGGAAACTAGTAAAACAACTTTCAAAACGCGAAGAAACAGGTTCAGTTGCTTTCTATATTGATACCTTGATATAAATGAAGCAAGGTGTAAGATGATTTCTTTAGTATAAGGGTATTCATTTAGACTATTGAAATAGTTTTGGCTTTCTTTTCTTATGCAGCTGTCAAGAATTTAGCCAGCAATGTTTTAGGCAAATGGATGGTTTTAGTCAAAGGTACATTCCACATTGACAGCATATCGTTTATATCAAGCTGTTGATTGGGAATGCACTCTTGTGCTCCCAGCTTTATTACTTAGTTTTCTATAATATTTCCAACTTTATACTATTAAAGGCCTGTCCTGACATGCAATTCTCCTTGACAAATTTTTGTTGAAAACTTCACTTGAGCACTAGTGTGTATGAGCAACCAGTTTTGCTTGATGGTCATATGCCAATGCAAGTGACGGTGCTGAAGAGCTGACGTGACTAGCTTACAAACAAAGCTCCTTGTCAACGGAAAACTTGTCGAATTTTGTTGCACACACAAACAAATAAATGTTATTGAGGAAACTTGCTCATTTGTTCAAAGCTTGATTGTAAGAATAAGACACTTCCGGGCCGTAGGCACCGGGGGGGGGGTGCTGGGGG
>JAODVM010365683.1:0-10990 GCA_025400095.1 Phenganax marumi
GAATTGTCAATATCGCCAACACCGGTATCTAACAAATATCGGTATACCGGATATATCCGATATATCGATCCACCCTAAAAGAGTCTCTTTCTGCTTGTTTGATTCTTATCTGCAAGAATGCCCTTCTGAGGTTGCTGGTTAGAAGTACAGGATAGAATCTTGCTTTAATTAGAATGTCCCAAAGTCGATTTTGCAGGGCAGGTCCAGGGTGCAGGCAATCATTCAACAAAGGTGCGTCGTTATTCTCTCTTGCTGATGCATCGTAGACAATACGGAGTTTCGTACTTTCAGCTTCTTGCTTAACCACCGCCTTGTGTGGGATATAGAATTCGTTACCGCTTGGTACCTTGGGTGCGACCTCTATGACGCCTTGTTGTAGTTGCTCCTCAATGATGCCTTTGTAGTGTTCATATAACCCACTCTTCTTCAGCTTCCGTATTAAATGCTCAAGTCGTTTCCTATTATCATTGTTAGGTTAAACTGGCAAGACAAATTTCAAGTCAATCTGTAGCAACAGCATTGGAAGAAACTGGCCAAGATGAAGTCCTTGGTACTGCACAATTTTGCAAGATGCTGAATGACTTCTTTGATTGCACAAATGCAAGGTCTTTAACTGAGCACATCAAGAAAAGAAATCCTCGAATTAAACCACACATCTCAAGATGATGAAAGATTTGCTTGGCTAAAGGATGTGTTCCTGAAGTACCTGGAGATGTGGAAGCAAAGTACCCTGACAATATTTACTTAGTGAGAGGTTTATGCAGGATGTCATTGAAGACTATTTTGGACATCAACGGGCTAAAGGTGGACATTCAGACAACCCAACTGCTTTCAATTTGGCTATAATGACCTGACAATTGCAGCCCAGAGAGATATAGCCCCACTGTTACAAGGCAATGTTGGAGGTTGGTATGTAAAGCAGAAATGGCATCATGTGAGTGAAGCACCTGTTAGGAAAAGGATGAAGAAAAAAATGTGCACTTGTCTTCTCATAGTTGCTTACCCGTTAACCCACAGTTGATAACCAATTTTTGATTGAACAATTTTAATTGATAAAATATAATTTGATGTTAAAACATCAGCATAACTGCAACAAAAGTTGCTAATATGAACTGACCCGGCCTTAATGCAAATTTTCCATTTTCTACCACAGCTGTTATATGTATTTCAACTTTTTGAAATTTTGTTGAAAAGTTGGAATAGACTATTGAGAATTTGCAGATTTGATATAAAATGAGGTTAGTAGTTGAAAATG
The DNA here is from genome assembly GCA_025400095.1 of Phenganax marumi. Classification (NCBI taxonomy): domain Eukaryota; kingdom Metazoa; phylum Cnidaria; class Anthozoa; order Malacalcyonacea; family Clavulariidae; genus Phenganax; species Phenganax marumi. The sequence continues at coordinate 1,256 of JAODVM010365683.1, forward strand.
GAATATATTTGCATTTATAAAATGGATATTTCTTATAACATATACCTACTTTTATATTTGTAATGTATTGTTACAGTCTAGTATTTGGAAAATACTAATTGACTTCGTTTCAGAAGATTGTTTTTTTAAGTCTGTTCTCAAAGCTCTATTCTTGACCTGTTTCTCTTTTATTTTATGCTTATTTAAATAATCTCTTGCACATGAAAATGACCGTACCTTAAGGTAATGTTTAATTGTGTTCTCCAAACATAATTTCTGGGTAGCACCAGATTGATCTACTCCTGAAGAAGAAACAATGTTACCCCACAGTGACTTTACCAATAGAGATTCTAAGGCAGCATTGCATATTAAATCAGTTGGTATGTTTCGTATAAAACTTGACTTGTTCGCACTCATTTCTCATCAAAATAAATGTTCACATTTTTCCAAAATCCCAACCAAATCTTTTGATAGGTGAAAAAGTCCACCTCTTGTGCACACTGAGATATAGCTTGACTCATCTAGTGATCTCATGTGTTGAAGCAATGAGTGTAATTCCCAATTAGGATTCTTATTAGCTTTTTTACTTTTTTGGAAGAGTTTTGCAACAATATATCCTGAAATATAAGTTAATGGACCATATTCAACTGGATCAAGTTTAGTCTGCAGCATCTGTAATGCAATGTCTTCTTCTAAAACCACATTTTGACGTTTGGTTTTTTGGTAAAACGCAACCAAATGATCAGGCAAGTGGATCATAACCAGGTTAATAGCCTGATAGTCCTCGAATGCCAATAACTCACATGACATAGGCATTAAACCAAAAAATGATTCGAACAGTTGGTCCTGATTATTCTTTCTCCAAAACGTTAGCAGTAGCGGGTATATAGCATGATATAAAGCTTTCGTACAAGTCACATTCTTTAAATGCTCGTTAATTTCGGTCCCATATAATTTTTCCTTAACTATTTTGCCTTTTATAGCCTCAAACATATTCGACATCATATCCATACAAAAAGACTCAGGCACCAAGTTCTGCTCAGAGTCGACCTTGTGGTTTGAGTTTGTATGTCTCGTTAAACCCCCCTTTGATTTACAAACTTTCTCACACTGCAAACATGGGAAAGACTTCTGCCCATCATTTTCCCTCAGAGCATCATCAAATTCGTGCTCAATACCTTCTCCTTCAACTTCAGTAACAGCGACCGTGATATTCAGCATATATTCATCTGTATTGCCTTCATATGAAGCCTCGCCGGTTTCGTTGGGAACATAGTGACCCAGCGTTTCCTCAATTTCCACATCCTCTGCGCTCGAAATTTCTTCCATCATTTCAAAATGATGTGAGTTGGTATTCGAAAATGCGAAATATTATAAGAAAGCTTCACCAATCAAACATAAAATGTAATATAATACAATGAAATGTCAAACACACACTGTTAGTGCTAATACTTTCCTATCAACACTCATGACACAATGCAGCCTCCGTTCTACGTGATCTCTATTTTAGCGAATCCCAACATAATTTTGGGTGCGAGCAAGAAGAAATAGAGATGGATGACTTAGACAATAATAACATCGATGATGATGAAATGGATAGAGACATTGAAACGTCTTTGATAGAACATGATGACGATGAACCCGACTATTATTGGGACAATACATTCAACGGCGTACCCGATATTAAGAAAGATGTTGCTAATATGAAAAGATCAGAAACTTATGATAAAAAAACATTCCTCATCAATTTTTTAGTACACAACGTTATTAAAAGAGACGCGGTAAATTCCAAGGAACTTATACAAAACTTTAGAGTTAGAAGAAATGTAAGAGAAGACATCATTGGTGGTGAATTTAAAAACCAACCCATCATTATCATGGAAAACGGTCTCATTGAGTACTCAAAAAATAAAAAACGTCAACAATACACAAATGAGTTTAAAGACCTTGCAGAAAAAGCAAATCGTGAACATCATGGAACGACTTCAGCACAAATTGAAGAAAACATGAAATTAGACACCATAAGTAATGATAGCTTAGAAAAAATAACGAGTCAAGTGAGTCAAGGTACATCTGATAGAATTCAAGAATGTGTAGCTGAGTTAGAACAAACCATAGACGAACAAAAAAAACTTTTAACCCCACAAGAACTAGGAGAACTCAATGGAATACTCACCCAGTGGGAGAGCTACATACAGACAAAATAAACGCTCTAGATATAGAAAAAAGATATTGGGATAATGAAGGAAAAGAAGCCTACAGACGCGCATACAAGAAAAGAGCTGAACTATGTAAGACAATCACAAGAGTCGCTGAACTAAAGTCTGATGAAATAAAACTAAGAGTAAATCAAAGACTAACAAGTCAAGAATCGATAGAAACCCAAAAAGATGAACTATTTAAAAACGACCTACAGTAAGACCATACGAAAAATTCAAAAAATGGGCTAAAGAAAACTTGGTAGCATTGAGTGGTGTTGCTATAGCTATCACTGGGATCATCACCACGGTGGTAAAAGAGCAAGACTCGCAGTTAGAAAAGGAGCTCAAGCCACATTGAAGTTTGCAAAGGCGTTAGGAAACTTAGCAAAACAATTAGGTCCTATCGCTAGCACTATGTTGAATTTACTAAGTAGTATTTTAAAATGGGGAGCAAAAGGTGTAAGCTTCTTGGCTGAAAATCTTTGGATCTTAGCTTTGGCTTTAACTTGGTTCGTTTACGATATGTACAAAATAAAATGTGAGCAAAGCGAGCATGAGCAAAGTGAACATGAACGAAGTGAGCTGAGCGAAGTGAAAAATTAAAAACTTTTTTCTACATAATAAATGAACAACACCACAAAGAATTCGGTTCATTTAACACTGGGTTATAGAAAATTAAATATGACTGATATCAAAGGAAATAGAACAAAACATGTGATTACGTTTAATCCCAACAAAGCGAACCCAGGAGAAGAACTTTATGTGGATATCCCCAAATTGAAATCAGATGCCTGTTTGGTTCTGGGAAGTATCTGTTTAAAATTTGATTTTAAAAACAACAGTGATAAGTCCTGGTTCCTAAATAATCTTGGGAAGCTATTGACAAACAAACTTAGTATCACTGTGGGAGGTGGAATCATTTATGACAACAACGGTCGAAGTGAAATGGAAATTTATAAAGATCTCTGGTCGCCTGGTTATGTTTAGACTATCTCATTGAATTTGGCATTGCCAACGAGAACACGAGAAAACTAATCTCTAAATGGGATGATGGTTCAAGCACAGGAGACACCACCAAAGTGTCTGATAACTTAATGAGTACCATTCTTGGCACAAAACAAAAAATTAAATTGGACAAAATCATCCAAGACCACTGGTTGTATGCTCCTTATTTCTTGATCCACAATTTGCAGTTTAGTATTGGACTTCCCCAAGCTGAAGACATCATGGTTGCACAGTCTGGACAAAAAGTAGAAGGTTATACTTTGGAAAACGTCAAACTCAAATATGAAACCATCAATAATGAAGATCTAGCAAATCAAGTCGTTTCAGGCTATGAAGAAGGACGAAGTCTAAGCTATGAGCATATGACTTTGATGAAAACAGTGATCTGGGACAAGTCCTCCACATTAGTCAATGAAATCGTGAATCTACCACGAAAAAGTATGGCAGCCATTGTCATATTATTTAGACCAAAAACCATCACTGCTGGCGAATCCTACCTGTATCCTAATATTGAGTCTGTTAACATCACCATTGAAGGTGTTCCTAACTCTGTATATAGTCAAGGATTACAAAAAGAAGACCTCTTCTGTGAAGCCAAACGATTTTTCAAACGTTATGAAGAATCTACTATTAATATGAGGAATTTCTACAAAGACAAGTTTGCCTTGGTGTACGAGTGCAAATGGGATGTGTAAAATCGTTGTGGTAGTGATGGGCTTGTCAATTTTAAAAATAAACGTATTTAATGTGTTCATTACTAAAACATTGTGAGTGAAGTTGGTCTGAGTGTAGTAAACTGAAACAAAAAAAAAGTTTAAATGTGTAACTTTAAAAAGAGTTACACTTTTTGTCAATGAACTAACCCACATAATGCTCATAAGGATGCCTCAATGAAATTACCAGCTTTGACCACTTTGACCACTAATTTTTGTAAGATATCATGTTTCTCTTCTTTTGAAATGTGTCCAAGGTAAACATCAAATATAAGTTCCATATCTTTTCTAGATGGATTATAAAAGCTAACTAATTTGGAAATATTTTCTCAATAAGGTTTTGCAATTGAATTTAATTGTTGTGTAGCCACTATCGTAGAAAGTCCATAATGTCTGGTTGAAAACGCTAATTTTACAAGCTCTGAAGTTCTACTGTTGACAAACCTACTCACCGCACAGTCGTCTAAAATAATCAAACTATTGGTCTCCATTGAAAAGTCTACAATTTTTCTTAATAACGAATCGAACTCATCTTGCTCACAATTCACCACGATGAAGTTTTCGTCTTTATCATAAGACCAAGTTTGATAGGTTTTATTAAACTCATAAGTGGGACATATTAGAAATATATAATCAAAGTGATTCATGTAGTGGGTCTCCAAAAGTTTTAAAAGATAGTAAGTTTTTCCAGAACATGTCATACTGACAATGATCATATTAAATGGAGTATCCAAGTTTGTCTCCATTGGTAATGGTGCATCGAGCGCTTTCGTCTTTTTTGAAAACTCTGATAAAATTCCTAAGTGCCTTTGGTTCGCTACACTCAGGTGGTCGTTTTGGTTGGTGTTTGTGATTCGTTTACACTTGTTTGTTCTTGACATTCTTTATTTTTATCATTTTCTGGCTCATTTTGTTCACATTGCTTACTTACCACATGTTTATCCACGATGAGTCCACCAGAGAAAATTCCTATAAGTGGAATATACGGTGTGATATACCCCAAAATGAACTTTAAATCTTGTTTAAATGGTTTGTTGTCTGAAAGTTCCCTACCCATTTGCATGGGGTTTTCGATGAGTTCTAAATGATGCATAAGTTCTGCAAATTTCCCAATGACAGTGTCCGTAAGCATCTCGTTCATAGATTCTTCTTGTTCGCATTTGTAATCACAGTAAATCTGCTTGAGAACTTTTTCAGAAGCTTTTTTAATGTAAGCTACACAATACCTAATTTCTTTTGCAGAAGCAAGTTTTAAAAGCTCTTCACACTCTGATAAAGGTTGCGGTTTAGTTTGATCCATTTATTATTACAAGAAAATATTTGATTTTTCTACATAAAAATTATAAAAACTCATCGTTCGCTTTAACATCAAAGGTGAACATCCTTTGTTTGTTGTATTCGTAGTTAAGGGTGGCATTCGTTGAAATCTCCTTATTACCCATACCTACTACATCCGCTTTAAACCTCAATGCTTTTCGTAGCCATGTTCAGCCTTCAGCTGTTTTTTGTATGGTTCTTTCATTATTAATACTAACATTTGGTTTAATACAGTTTCCCATTTATTAAAAGACAACATATTGTCATTTTTTTCATCTCACGCTGGAGTGTCTTATATGTTTTAAACAAGTCTTTATTCACGGTTCACGAGTTTCACTTTTGCATTTTCTAGACTTGTTTTTTTCATCTTATAGTTTTTCTAATTTTTGTCTTATTTTTTTCGATCGTATCTTGTTGCTTGTTGAGAAATGAAACATTGATTGTGTGGAATCAGAACAACTACAATCGAACTTCATATGGCAAACAACACAGAAACAAACAGTGCAGACGTCTTTACAACCAATAGACATGTTATCAGTTGAACTACAATCAGGACACCAATACGGTGTTATGAATCGATTTGAAAAGTTATATTTCTCATCGAACGGTTTGTTTGAGGGTGCCTTGCACCCGCCCCGCGCTCGCTGTTTATTAATTTTGATGACTATGTTCTTATGAAAAGTGTCTCTTTGTATGCTGTCCAACCCTCGCAACGTTGTCAATAAGTTTAATATCAAAGGATGCTCAATCTCTTGCTCTTTCACTAATGATTCTAAAGCTCTATTAATGAGTTGCTTCATTTGGCTGTTTGGGGTTTGACGCTTTATTCGACAGCCGTTTTTGTTTTGCACTTCTCTTTTTATATTTTCTTTGTTAAAGTAATTCAACTTTTTGGAATCATTATATAAAATAAATTTATCCTTTCTATGACGAAGTGGCTCCAGCTCTTTAAATCTATTCATTAGTTGTTCATCATCCATAGCATCAACCTCCTTGACTATCTTCTCCTCTAACACTACTCTTAGAATGTCCATGATAATGTCTTTCGCACGGCATGTCCACAATTTTTTTGCTTGTTTGTCTTGGGTTATTATGTAATTTAATCTATTCATGGCAGATGCTTTCTCTGACTCTGACATGGTTGAGCAGTTATCTCAATCTTTTTCAATTATTTGCTTTGTTTTTATCAGTGTATTTATAAATTAAGTCTTCATGTTGCTCATATGGATTCATTTTATTATATAGGTTTTTTGATTTTGACAAAAAGTTTCAATTTTTTGTTTCGTGCATGAATAAATTAGCAGGTGGCAATTCCATCTCATTAATTATTCATGAAACCCCCTGCTGTTTGATTGATTGAAAATTGAAATAAAGTGCTCAAAGACTGCATGCCTCCGCTACTGTGCTTATCGTGGACTTGAATGCACCAGAACCCACGATTTCAATACTACTAAACTCAAAAAGTGCCACCTGCTGTTGATCTCATTTGCATTTCAAATTCTCTCAATTTTGAGAGGTTGATTTTCAAAACAATGTATCACAGAGAAAATATGAGACATTCAGATATGCAGCAGAAAAGTTTTTTATCCTTAAATAAAGAGGGTATATGAATAAACAAAACAGTTTGAGTTATATTGATAATTTTATAGATAAAAACGGAGACACGAATATGAATCAAACTTTCTCAAAAACTGATTTTCAAAATAGTTTTTCCAAGATGAATTCAAACATGTCAAAATTGCAAATATTAACGCATACGAACAGAATCGAAAAACCTATAGTAAGAGAGACCATGAATACAAAACAGAAAACTTCTCAATCTATAAATAAAAGAGAAATGAAGAAACAGAGCAATTGATTTATATTGATAATTCTACAGATAAAAGCAGAGAAATGAATATGAATACAAAGCAGAAAACTTTAAAATCTACTAATAAAGGAGAAATGAAAAATAACTACCAGCAAAGCGAGAACAAAACTAAGAATCAAACTATAAATAATATAGCGAATCACATACTAAAAATGGATCTAAAAATGAAGAAAAGTCTTTTACAACATTTGGATCAAAACAAAGCAGAAATGAATAGACAAATCAAAGTACAAAATTGACAATTTGGCTCAAATTCGTAGAAGAGAGAAATCATTAAGAAAATGTAAAGTTTCTAGAGCTTATATTGAAAATTATAAATCCCGTAAAAAGCGAATACTTCAATCCATTCAAGATTTAAAAGCAAAATGTTCCCGAGAAATATTTAATCTTAAAAAATATATAAGAAGTGGAAGTACATTTTCTTTCAAAACAAGAAATTATGCTACAAGGGTCAGATTTAGAAACACTAGTACAAAAAATGATAGAAAAAATATTAAAAGCCATAGCTCAATATCAAAAAAGAGGCTCTGGTAGGATTCTAGACCACATTATTAAACTTGAAATTCGTAGAAGTAAATTCATTCCTCTCAAACGCTCATCTTATGTCGAAACACTAATATGGATTGCTAGTGAAAAAGCTATCATCAATCCTAAAAATGAGGATCAAGAGTGCTTCAAGTGGGCTGTGTCAATGGCTGTATATGGAAATGGAAAACAAAAGGAGCCAAATAAAATTACTCATTTCCTAATAGAAAAATCGAAGAGCCTAAATTTTGAAACTATAAAATTTCCAACCCCCATCACAGAAATTGACAAATTTGAAACTCTAAATCTCAGAGTTACTATTTTAGTATTTGGACATAGTGGTGATGAAATAACTACACCTTTGAGAATTCCAAATGGAAAAGCAAAGCGTCTACAATTATAGGACTATTATTACTAGAAGATAAACATTACTGCTTTATTAATAGTATGAGCAGGTTGGTGTGGAGCAAAATTACAAAACATAACGGGAAAACATACATTTGTGACTACTGCTTCAACTCATTTGGAAAACAAGAACTTAGAGCTAAACATGAAGAATATTGTATAAATTATGATCCAGTGAGAGTAGAAATGCCTAAGAAAGGTTGTATCGTCAAATTTAAAAATTTTCCACGTCCGACCCGAGTTCCATTTATTATTTATGCAGATTTTGTATGTTATACAAAATCAATGGATAGACAACTAGGAGGACACACTATCCAATATCAAGAACACATTCCAAGTGGTGTAGGACTTTATGTGAAATGTTTTGATGACACCATTTATAAACCAGAACTAATAACAATAACAAAAGAAACTTAAAATTGCACAAAACTTTGTAAATACCATTGACCACATTATGAATAAGATCTACTATAAATTTAAACGCTCCAAAAAGATGATTTTTACTGGAGATGATGAACTAGAATTTGAGAAATCTACGCATTGTTATGTTTGTAAAAATCAATTTTTGATAAACAATCACAAAGTTAGAGATCATTGTCTTTATACTGGGAAACACAGAGGAGCTTCTCATAATCAATGTAATCTTTTGATGAAGAAACCAAAATTTATTCCAGTTGTATTTCATAATTTGGAAGGATACGATGCTCACTTGTTTATTATAACTTAGGAGTTTCTGAGGGGAGTATCAGTTGTGTTTGCAAAACGGAGGAGAAATATCTAAGTTTCACTAAAGAAATTGTAGTGGATAAATTTACCAATAAAGAAGGAAAATCTATTGAAGTCAAACGTCAACTAAGATTTATAGATTCTTTCAAAAATTTATGACCCAAAGGTTTAAGAAGTTTAGCTGGTAATCTTGAGGAGTCTGAATTATTAAATCTTAAAGAAAATTTTCCCAAAAAAAGTGAATTTGAAATTCTGTTTAGAAAAGGAGTTTATCCTTACGATTATATAGATTCTTTGGAAAAATTGTCTGAAACAAGACTTCCACCAAACAGTAAATTCTATTCAAAAATCAATGATTCTCAAATTTCAGATGAAGACTACGAATGTGCACAAAAAGTCTGGAGAATTTTTCGTTGTAAAAATCTATACAATTAACAGGAAATCTACTTAGAAACAGATGTATTATTATTATGTGATGTATTTGAACAAATTCGACAAGTTTGTTTAAAACATTATCAACTTGATCCTGCTTGGTATTACATATAAAATCAAACTAATTCCAAATAAGGAACTCATTATTAAACTCTGTTTTTATATAATCTGTATATTTTGAATCAATCGATTCATCTTCAGCAATATTTACAATAAATTTGTTAACTATGAAACGCATATAGTTTCAATATGCGTGAGCAATCACGCGCAAGCAAATAAAAATAAACGAATCTACCATCAGACAAATTAATAGCTATTCTACTGCTCTGCACTATTTTATCTATTTAGATAACTGTAGGTCTCTGCTTGCCTTCAGTCCACTATTTAATAAGGGTTTACGCCTTTCAATATGTACTACTTCTTTGTAAAGGCTAGTTTCCATATGGTCGTTAGCTGTCATTACAAGTGTTTTGGTGTCTGTGCAGTGATCTTGAAAGACAGATAACAACAGAGAGAAACAGAAAAAGACAGTGTCGCTGGGATAGAAAAAATCCTATCTCAA
>JAODVM010365793.1:0-10987 GCA_025400095.1 Phenganax marumi
TTTCTGTTTGGGCGCAGATATTTTGTCGAGTTTTCTGGTTGTTTTCATTTTTGGTGTATGGTATTATTGATTGCGTTAGCGACTGGCAGCTTTATTATAAGAGAGATGAGCAGGTAAGGAGTTTATTAGAATTTTTATGCATTAACATTTTGCGTCACCTCACACGATGTATTGTCGGTAATAACTTCGAGTGGAAATCAAACTCTTGTCGAAATGAAAACCACGAAAAGTTGGCAAAAATTTTTGAAACTATCAGAGTTAACTTTATCTATTATGAATTCGTTATCAATACAGAAAATAAATAGTACGAAATAAGTAGTTGTTCTTTGTCTAAGTGTACTTTATATCTTGTCATTTAAGATTAAAGATATCTGCAAGCAAGCTGAGACGGAAATTCGTGGCAGTACAAAAATGGCACTGAATGCCTTGCTCGTGTTTGTCATTTTCGGGACAATACTGGTCGTTCTTGAATCGGTGAATATCCTCCTAATTTTCTTAAAGCTGCGGATGATGCACCCAGTATTTCTGTCTATCGTCGTTTGTATATTCGAAGAGATGCCATTAGCTGGTCTTCGCTGGAATCTCAAAACTTCTGCCAACAACCAGTTGGCGGATGGTTGGGGTATTCTAAGCGGCATTTTCGGTATTACAGCTCCCCTGCTAGGTCCTATCTACCAGTGCTGTAAGTTGTCAAGTTGCTGTACATGTTGTGAAGATTCGTCTGATAAGACGAAAACTTGCTGCGATGAGTTGTGCTGGGAAATATGCGGCGCGTGCTTTCTATTCTGTTTGGCCTGCTTTGTTGGAACTCTGGTCGGCCTTAACTGGGCAGATGTTGAAGCACCGGGTGCTGAATTGTGCGTCTAAAGGTAAATCTTTGTCTATGTCCCATTGTTAAGATCATCCGAATTTTTTAACTTTCGCTGTCCATCTTCTACGTTTAACATATTCACAGTGTATCTGTAGTGTAGTGTAGTAAAAGCTTAAATATCTGTAAATTAATCTATGGGCTATACATTCATATAATAGCTAACTTGATTTTTCAATTTTTAGCGATTTAGAAAAAGATCTAAGAAGCGTTCTTATAAGGCTGTCGATTCATGTGATTGTATTTTTGTAATAATTCGTAGTTGCGTGTATCCCCTAATTTTATCCAATTGTTTTCCGATCCATTTCTGTGTATACATTGTTGAAGCAGAATACAGCATTGATCGGTTGATACTCAGACAATTTTCTGCAATAACAGTTTTAATTAATGTATTTTGTCGTGAATGTGATGTTAAAGGCAAAAGAATATTACTTTATAAGTTGTATGTTATATGTGTCATATAATAGATTTATAGTAATTACTCTTTTAACTTTTACTAAGATTTTAATATAAAATCTTGTAAATTGGCACTGAAAATCCCTTTTGGGAAGTGCTAATAAGTCGCTATCGCTCTTTCTTGCATAGCTTCTATAATCGCACTGAAACTACAAACGCCCATGCGCCTCGAACGACCGGCCCCTGGCGCATTCAACAGTTCACTCTGGAAAAAATATCTTCTCGAATGCTAGCTTCCTAGCAACTGAGCATTACTTGCAGTAACTGTAATAGGTTGCAAATTTGCTTTGAGCATTTGATCATATACATGGAATATTTCTTCATTCGTAGAAGCTACTTTCGGAATACTACCTAGCTATATATTTACAGCTTTACTCTAGCTTCCCAGAATAGCCCCCAACCTTCTGCTCTTAACTCTCACAGCAACCGTCCGCCCATTGACTGAATTGATTTGTGCATAAGTTTTCTTTTAAAACCTCCAAAGTTTTTCTTCGATTTATTGGTGTATATACTACAGACTATATAGAGTTACTGTCAATAATCTTTCACCGTTCGGCTCATATCTTCGGTTGTCTTCATGAAATTTCGAGCAACAACGCGTAACGCCATGGCAACAAAGGAAATTTCACTACAGCTTTCGTTTTTACTTTGCTTAAGCAGTGGCGGATTAAGCTTGTGCGGGGCCCCTGGCACACCATGGGCTAATTCATGCCCCCCGAAAAAACCCCTCTGTGAACTAAACACACACAAAAAAGCCTTATTAGTCTACGTAAATCATTGTTTAAACGTTGTTGCTTGTTCCTTTTTTCTGCTCTTATCTTTGTTGTTTGCTCTTGCTTTTTTGATAGCCAGACAAGTACAATTAGTGCGGCCACGGTCTCTTAATTAACAAAAAACTAAATAGACATCTAGCGGGAACACTTCAAATTTTGGTCGCAATTTGACAGCAGTTAATTTGTCACAAATTTCCGGAAAAAAACTATTATAGAAAACCTGAAAATGTCGTATGATATTTCATACATATTTAATTTTCTATCGACGCTTGATCGCCTAACTCGACGGTGTTTTCAAAGTGAAAATGAAAATAAATAACATCGCTTGCCGCCAGGCACTATCGGGTCAATCATTAGTGAGACCGAAATCCGAATTCTTCCACTCGTCCCTTACACAATCTAGCTGGCTATCGCTTGACACTGTGAGATTTTATATGTCAAGTATTACAGGGACTGCTTGCTCCTGCAGGCTGCAACATAAACTAGATGTGACATATACTGGAAAAGTGCCTTGCAAAGCGCGACCTCCCCCACCGAAAAGTGCAGGGTTTTTGTGCCTATTCCTGCAAGACAGAGGCAGTATTATTAACTTTGAAAAAAATGGTTATGCACTGCGCCGGACAACCTAGTACCTAGAATTCTATCTACGCTTCCGGTGCCCTCTCGCTGCGACAGAACCCTAGTATTGTCTGGTCACGTGACTCGTGCCCAAATGCTATACTATGTGGGGGTGAGATGACTGAATTATTTTGTCATTGTAGTAATTTGGTTGTTGCGTGTGGAGAGGAGTGCGGAAAATAAACCAAGCTGCTCTGCTTTGTTGTTCTCATGCTGACAATATAAATATTATGAGTGAGTTTTTTTGGTAAAGTGTTATGTTTTTGTCTAGTTTGGACTCTGCTATTCACAAAAGTTTGTATACAAACATCAATTTAAAGCCGAAGCAAGTGGTTTGCTTGGAAGCATTCTATAATAAAAAAGATACAATTGCCGTTTGGCCAACTGGTTATGGGAAATCCTTAATCTACCAATTATTGCCCCCTTTGCTTTCCAAGTGCGAGAAAGCCGCAGTCCTTGTAATTTCACCGCTTAATTCGCTTATCGATGACCAAATAAAGAAAATTAATAGTTGTTCCGAGACGCGGGCGATGTTCCTCAGAGTTGATGAATGTCAACAAGACGAAGTGCGTGAAAATATTGATGTCATGCGTGATATTTTTTTTCTTCATCCAGAGACATGCATGTCATCTAAAAAGGGTCTCTCTACGCTAAATAGCTCGTTATTTCAAAAACATGTAAAGGCCATCGTTGTCGATGAAGCGCACTGCATCCTGGAGTGGTAAGTGGAATTGTTTTGAATAGATTATTAAATACCTATTATAGAGATCGAAATACTGCATGCAAATACATACTTCCAGTAACTAAGTTTTCCTTTAATTGTAGGGGAGAGGATTTTCGACCTGACTATGGTAGACTTGAGATGCTATGTGCTCTTTTTCCTCATGCCCCTGTTCTTGCGCTTACCGCGACTGCATCCAAAAAGGATAGAGCTGTTATTAAGAAGACTCTGCATCTTAAAAGTCCAGTTGAAGTCGTAGTGAGTCCCAACAGACCAAACATCTATTACAAGAAAGAATTTCGTGTCGGCCCAGATTTTGAATGTTATGAAGGTATTTTAAAACTCATAGCAGAAGGTCTCCATGCAGACACTGTTAATTATCCGCTCACAATTGTATACATGAACCTAAAATGGTGTGGATTTGCATACAAGTTGTTTGAGAAAATTTTGGGACATGACCAGTACTATCCAAATGATGTACACCCAGTACCAGAAAATAGGATCTTTGCTCAGTTTCATGCCCCACAAACAGAAAGAATGAAGGAGCAAATTATAAAAGAACTTACGTCACCCCATTCAAAGATAAGGGTGATCTTTGCAACTGTGGCCATAGGAATAGGAGTTGACATTCCATCTATTCGGCATATTATACATATTGGACCACCTTGTACAATTAGAGAATATATGCAAGAAACAGGAAGAGCAGGACGGGATGGCCATTTGTCAACTGCGGTCTTATTCTACAATAACATGGACATTGCTATCAATAAAAAAAACATTACAGATGAAATCAGAGAGTATTGCCGTCTAGAGGACAAGTGCATGAGAAGTTATCTTTTACGCTGTTTAGATTCTGAACTTCCGGGTAATGGTCAATCTGACAAGTTGCTGTGCTGCAGCAACTGCAAAAAATAGGCACATGTCCAAGGTATATTTATTATTTATATTGAATTTGTGGTTATTGTTTAGATCTGTTAATTTCCATCATAGTATTCAGATAATATTCATTCTCATTAACTCCTTTATCACCTACTTTATTCATATTTTAATAACACACACTATCATGAATAATATTCCAATACAGCTTAAAGAGTAAAGTCCATATAAGGATGCAAATGTATCAGAGTTCATACTGTATTTCATAGCCTGTTCTTCATGGTACACAGTTAATAATTTAAACTTCAGTCTCTTCCTCTTGAGTTGGAAAATTGTGTATGAGGTACTTCTTGTGTCGTAGGAGCCAGGTTTTGAACTCATCTGTATTTTAATGTTTCTAACGGGTCATCAGAAATCCTCGGAAATGAACTGTGTGCTCTTCTTGGTTGGTTTAGAAAAGTTTTTAATTCTCGTAAATCTTTCAAGATTTTCAGCTCATCTGGCAATGATTCTTTGTGGCTATGACTTCCTGATTTTGGTCGGTTTAATGCTTGTACATTTAGGTTTTCAACAATATGCTGTATTCCTCCAACTGCTCTACTGGCTCGATCAATGGCCTTGTCCGTCTTGTTTGCACCCATTTGTTTTATTAAATTCTTCAAATCTTTGTTACGGTTTTCCTGGAGAAGGTCTATTTCAATATTTCTGCCCTTTCCACCAGACCAATTGGCCGTAGCAGACCACATACATTGACGCGTTTCTTGGTTGGATAATAGTACTTCGTTCTGAATTATGTTTATGAACATTTCAATTGCAAAAGCATTGTATCCTGAGTCAGACTTAAAATGATGAAGCAATTGCTTGTGGATATGGTGCAGTCGTACACCATTTCCTTCTTTGACAGCGTCCTTCAAGTCAGTAATTACAAAGAAATATTGTAGTAATCGCATCGAATAGTTTCGAACGAAATCAGTCCGGCAACTCTTCTCATCATATTCAACATCGAATCCTGCTTGCGAACAACCATCAAAGGTTACACCTGCGTACAAAAATTTATCAATAAATTTGTCCATCGTCTTCTCAAAGTATTCCTTTTTTGATGATGCTTGTTCAGGCAAAAAAACTGCTCGTGGTGGAAGATGTTGGTGTGGACAACCGTCAAGTGTTTCCATCTCAAAAAATTCTAAAAAGGCTTCGACTGTGTAACTTCTCCCTACGCTGATAAAAAGTTGTTCACACTCTTCAAAATGTTTAACGTCCAAAGTCACATTTCGTCTTTGGAGTTTTTCTCTGAAGAACCGTAAAGTCCCTAACTCTCTGGCAGAATCCTTGAACATTTTCTTGAATATTAACTGTAAATGTAAAATAAAACAATAGTTTTGTAAAACAAGTTTGTTCTTTTTCGTCAGAACTGATGATGAAATAAACTACCCCCTATTATGCGTACTTTATCTTGACACCGCATATACCTATATGCAGTTGTTGTGATTTATAGTATTGTGTTAATTTAACATTTACCTTTAAGAAACTTCTTTTAGCATGCCAATCTACAATTCGAAAGGGATAAAGATGATCCAGTCTGTCCTTCGCAGTGTGGCTACCAGCACGGAGATCTTTAGCTCCAGCCAATCGCACTCTTGTTAACTGGTCACCAAAGCAACGTACAGCTGGAAGGGGATCATTTGCATCACGAACTGGTGGAACATGCGATTGTGGTTGACCTGGACGGGCCGAAGCTCCTTGGACTGTCTGTGTTAATTGGGCAGGACTACTTTCGAGAGGGTTGCAAAAACCTGCTTTGGCATATAATTCGTGCAGCCACTCCTCCAATTTATCAAGAACATGGACAAGATCAGCGTATTTTTTCTCGTCTTTCATCAGCACTGGGAATGGTACGATGAATGAACGCGAACTCATTTCTTCTTCATGTAAGGATGATGTATGATCGACAACAAGATCGCTTAAGAATTTAAATTCTGGCAAGAATTCACACAGGATTCTACCTAGAAAAACTTTATAGCTAAGTGTAGAAGAATCAGAGATTAGAAATGATGTATTATGCGTCGTTCCACGCGAACAGCGGAACTTGGTTTGTATCACATGTTTTGCAGTTGTTTTGGCTATCTTTAGACTGCACTTCGAACAATCACAGGCTATCAACACATTACCAGAAAAGTGTTAAAGCTAACCTTTTTCTTGTGCACATGATTTCGTTTCTGTTAGGAGTCACAATGGTTTTAACATCTAACTTATCGAGACTGCCTTGATCATCGAAATATGTCAGTGAAGGCACAAATGGCACACGATCGAACACCAAACTGGTAGCCACGGCATGTACATCTTTGTTTTGGTTATCTGATCTCATTTCGTGTACTTTAACAGTCCAGTCTATGTTATCAAGAACATAGACAAATCGATGGCCTTGCTTAACTAATTCCACAGCGCCGTCCATAAAATGGTTTCCAATTGCGTCAAGTAATGGATACTTCATCTTGGAGTTCAGGCAAAATCCATAGCTGTTCAATTGATCTAAGACCTAGACGTTTATAGAAATATAAAATTAATGCAAAAGAAACGTAACGCTATGACAAGTCTATGCAACTTTCAACTACCTTCAGATTCGCACCGGCGTCAATTAAAAGTACAGTGTTCACTCGTTGTATCAGACTTAATTCTTTGAAACGCCTGAACATTATGAGGCTGTATACCAATGACAAGACCATGCTACCATTCTTTTTTACGTTTTTATTATCATCGTCATGATCGAAACCCAACATTGTCGATAAAACCTTGTACATTGTAGGGCACAGACTTTTCACTTCTTCCACTATCTCCAAAAAATTGAGATTTGACATTCCTGTGTAGTCTCGTCTTCCTAGAAGAGATTTTGTTTCTCTACGCGCTGCATTTTCGATTTCATTTAGCAACTCAGCGCAGACAGTTTCCGCATTTATCAGTTTGAAAGTGTCAGAATCTAGCACTTCATTCTATAAAATACCAACGCCAAATTATAGCATACTGTCTAGTGATTTAACCACGCATGCAAACTATTTTGATCTATAAGCTATACCAAAAATTACCCGGGCCCGGACCAAATATTCGGTGTAGTGTAAACGGACCTTGCATGCTTAAATCTCGATACAATAATGTAAAACAACTGACATAATTTCAATGTCTATAATCCAACAATGAGTGCAATTGCAAGACAAAGTAGTACACGAAGTGACCAGTAACACTATTCAAATTCAAGCCGTTACAAATGCAACAACATGAATGTAATGGATGTGATATAAAATACAAAGAATAATATGCAAGAAATCAGTATAATCAACGCCATGCAAAACAATGTTATCACTATTGTTACAATGTTGTATGTAACATAAACAAAAAATTCATAATGTAACACTTTTCTATATGCCATGCTTGCGAAGAATATTGTGGCATTGTACAGACACGAACTTTTTTTTTGTTTTATGAAGAATTGATTATGGTTTATTCAGTGTAGTCTTTTTAGAAATTTACCTTATATTCGACGGAGTGTGACAAAAGTTCCCGCCAACATCTGGATGCGCTAGCGCTAGATATATTTTCCCGTTGTTTACTCGTTTTATCGGCAGGCATTAAGGAAGGCGATAAT
Source organism: Phenganax marumi (assembly GCA_025400095.1). NCBI lineage: Eukaryota > Metazoa > Cnidaria > Anthozoa > Malacalcyonacea > Clavulariidae > Phenganax > Phenganax marumi. The sequence continues at coordinate 7,950 of JAODVM010365793.1, forward strand.
TCTGTACACCGTTTTGTTCGGCATTCTCTTATGAGGGTTTGTTGACTTTGAAGAACAAGTTTTCTAAATTCAATTAAATTCTTAAATCTTCTGACACAAGGTCGGCATAACAGGTACGGTAAACTCTCGTCTTGCTGGAACTTTTCGCCCAGTAATTGTTCTCCTATGTGCAAAATGCTGGAATTACACGGTTAAAAAAGATTAGTACAATGATTACGATCACAAATCTTCAGACATGAACGACAACGAGACTCTAAACGCTGTGATCCATAAATTTTTTTCGGAGTATTAGCTTTTGACATGGCTATAATTTTGGATTATCAATAAACGCACTTACATAAAACTGACAAATTGCATTACTAATAATTATTACTAATACTATCTATTTATAAAAATGATGACTATTCATTTTTGCATAACTGAAGTAAAGTGATTTATGTAACACTGTTCGCTGCTCAGCATTGCATCAAAAATTTGGGTCACGAGAAAAGTAGTTTGCATTTCAGGTCGACAAACTAAAATAATTTTGGTCTGATTCATACTTGATACGAATACTCACTTGTTCGGACGTGCACAACAATTTTCACTTGTTCCGACAATCCATTAGTACGAACTATCCGTTAGTAGTTTGTCTCACTGGACGAACATATACAAAACTCGTGCAACGAATAATCCTTGTTTGATGACGAACAATATTGTCTTACAAGATCAGACCACATCAGACAGACGATCTTGCAAATAACTTTCCCTCCACTAGTAAGCGACTAGATTATCAGCCTTACATAACCACCCTAATGACAAATGATTCAATATCCCAAAATCTGGGATGTCACGTGACCAGACAATACTAAGGGTTCTGTCGCAGCGAGAGGGCACCGGAAGCGTAGATAGAATTCTAGGTACTAGGTTGTGCGCGGGGCCCCCTAAATCGCGGGGCCTTTGGCACCTGCCCATGCTGGCCTCCCCTTAATCCGCCACTGGGTTTCATCAATCAATAACTCTGAAATAATGTCTACTTCGACCGAAGAAAACATTTCAATAATAAGATATTCACTACATCTTGTGCTGGCTTCGAAATTGTGCACTCAGGCGGAAAGCTACGAGGACTAACAAATGAAGACATCCGAGGAACTTCAGAGCTATTGGTCAGTTGCTGGTCTCAGCTGATTAAGTAATGCTAATCTCGTTGTCGGCCAGACATAAAAACCACCCTTCGCAATAATATTATCTTCAAAATTGTTGCCAGTCATAGGCAAGAGCTGGCATCCTGGCAAGAACTGAGGTCACATTTACGGCCAGATGTCCTGAAGGTACCGTCCTGCAATGCACGACCGGCTGGCCTGTGACCTTTCCGTACGCTTGAACTTTCCATTTCTCGTCTACCAAAGCAACTGTTGTGCCTACAAAAAGAACCAACAAGAAAATACGTCTGTAACTCTCGGAAAAGAACTCTACAGTGCCCTGGCTGGCAAAATCCGGCCTAAGATAGCATTGAAAAAGATGAGGGAATAAAGCTAATTCAATTGTTAAAGTGAATCCTGACCAAGGGCGGGGCCGGTTGCTCGAAGCCCGTTTAGCATAAACGGTGGATAAGTCAAAATTCAAAAACAATCCTACCTATCTTTCAAAACTTTAAAATCAAATTTTATGTAATAAAACTTTGAGTAACTACATAGTTATTGTAGAAAGTTAACAAATTTCAATTTCGTCGTTAACAGAATACGTGAATATGATTTCGATTTTAAACCTATCCACCTTTTAAGCTAAACACGCTTCGAACAACCAGCCCCAGTAAATTATTACGTCAGTACGAGTTTGAGAAATAGCGAGTTACAACAGATTCAAAGGGTAAGTTGCACCAGGACGACGATAATTTAACATGGATTTCTTAAAATCTCCTAAAACCGCCTGAATGTGTGAACCTCAAAAAAATGCTAAGCCCATACCCTTGTATCGTGTTGTAAAAGTTTGTGCAGTCTGAGTGGGTTTAGGTGTTCCATTACTATATCTCGACGAAGATTCAGACGTTTGGTTTTCATGCGTTGAAAACAACGATGCCGGAATCGTACCACTTGCAAGAGTCACTGGAATACTTCGGCCCAGGGCCTCAGCAGAAGTTTCAACATGAGTTGACGATTTATGTAGCGAACAAGCAAAAGAAGAAGTGGAGGTAGAAAAAGAAGAAAAAAAGGAAGACAAATAAGTAGCAGAACAGGAAGCAGAAGAAGTAACAGAAGAGAAAGTAGAAGGGGGAGAGGAGAAAGGAACAGATGAGAAAGTAGACGAGGGAGCAGAAGAAATAACGGGAGAGAAAGTAGAAGGGGGAGAGGAATTAGTAACAGAAGAGGAAGTAGAAGAAGCGAGAGTAGAAAAAGTAGCAGAAGAAAAGGAAGAAGAGGGAGAGGTGAAAGGAACAGCAGAGAAAGAAGAGGCAGCAGAGAAAGTAGCAGAAGAGAGAGTAGAAGAGGGAGTAGAACATGAAGCAGCAGGAAAAGAGGAATAGTGAGAAGGAAAAGACGAGGAAGATATTTTCAGTGAATTATTAGATGGTGAAAATATTCCAAATCCTTTTGCTGCCAAAGAACAAAGTGTTGACTTGGCAAACTCCGCCCCGATGCCATCAGAACCCCAAAGCCAGGTGGATCCACGTGGATGTGATGCTTCCCTGGAATTTTTTCTGGTAATGACGACCACGTCATAGCCTTTCAAGTGTAATTTGCCAGCCTACAAAAATTTTTTCAGGATAAAACTCACAAAAGGGAAAAAGGTCTATTGGCAGAATACAATATACAATATATCAATGACTGATTCACTAGCTATCTTAGCAACATTTCAAAATATGCATTGATTTCAAAAATCCCCAATATCATGCATAAAAGTACTGTATAACCAAACAACCACCTTCTATCAAATAATTCGATAACTAATGTACTAGCTCTACCGTAGTGTACATGTCATCAGAACAATAAATGCATATGCAAACTATGTATTTTACAAAACCATGAGCATATAGTCTGCTAAGCAGGACAGCTGATAAC